>JAVQJL010023956.1:0-15726 GCA_036024295.1 Nannoperca obscura | reverse complement strand
TCATTTCACAACGTATGGTGGTGAATAAGTGTGACTTTTCATGGAAAACACAAAATTGTTTGGGTGACCCCAAACTTTTGAACGGTAGTGTATATATATATATATATATATATATATTTTTTTTTTTATTTATTTATTTATTTATTTTTGTATATGTTTTATAGGTGGGGAATTTACAGGTCTTCTCTTATTTCCCGTTGTGATAGGCTGGTGGTGAACTGCTCCACACTAAATCAGGGTTAAAATATACATAAAAAGAACAATAAATACAGCTGGGGGCTGGGTGATATGGCTGAAATCAAGATCACAATGTCTGCAAAAATGAACGTAAAATATGTAATCTAAAATGAACAAACTGATGTGAAATACTTTTAATTGTTCCACTATTGTTTATTACAGTATTTCCCAAACTGGGTCACCGACCCATTTAATATTGGATCGCCAATTGGCAGAGCAAAATGCATAGCAATGCTATGATATGAGAATTCATTCGGTGGTCTGTTCTTCTGAGATGCTGTGTGTGGGGCTGTTAACCCCCCTCATGAACCTGGATATGAACGTGTTCGTGCTCTATAACTGAGGTAAAATTGAGTGTTAGCTGGGATTGACTTGCGGGCTCGAGCCTAATGTGGATTAGTCAAAAAAGTGCATTCATTCAACATTGTTTTGATGGTAAAAGAGTCAGTAATGTATGTGTGTTACATTTGTTTTAACCTTGTTAGTGTGTATGTGCATCAGTTTCTATGCCGGACAAATGTAAGAAATTCCTTGTGCTCGCGTGTGCATTCCTAATGTGGTAGTGACAAGTGAGTGGTGATTTTTAATGTTAAAATTCCTCTCTGTTCAAGGCACTCGTGGTTTGTTGTATTCTTTATCAGTTTAAATGTAGATGTTTTGGCAATTTATGATGTATTTTTTTAAGTTTGGGTCCCGGGGATAAACCACTGCTCTTTTTTGGGTCTCAAGCTGAAAACCTGGTGTTTACATTTAACAAAACTCTTCATATGAGTCAGACAAAAAAAATCATTGATTTGGATGACGTAATGTTTTTTTTTTTTTGACTACTAGAACTGTATTTTTCCTCACTGTTTTAGTTCTATAATTACTAATCTACTGACCAGTAGTGGAAGAAGTACTAAGATAATTTATTCCTTTATAAGTGAAACTTCTGCAAGTAAAGAGTGTCAGGATCATCAGTTTAGCTCATCGTCCTCCTGTCACTCTCTTTGTCTTATAGGCCCAGTGCTGATGTCTCTGAAGCCTGGAAGTCAAGAAGCAGAGTCGTACTCGGAGATGAGCAAGAGGCTGGGAAGCTCACGGGACACCCGCAGCGCTCAGAGCAGACCAGGCATGCTACAGCTGCCGTACATTCAGGACCAACAGGGAACCAAAGACATCCAGGAGGACGGTGGCAATACGGAGGACGTCAGGAGTCGGACGCCTGTCAGCAACGGCGAAGACCTCACACTTTGCTCTCCCCCGAGGACTGAGAATGAGGTACTGAATGGTTTTGGTGTCACTACCATTATGGCTATTCTTTGAATTTTTACCTTGCTGTTTGTGCAATTAATTTATTTAGGCATTTTTCACACAGAAGGGGTAGGTTGTCAATGCTATTTATTTAAATACTAGTTTAATACACTTTATGATATAATTGATCATTGTACTTTCCATAAGTCCAACAAAAGAAGTAGAATGTGTACTATGTTTCTATATTATTAATGCACTAACCCTAAAAAACTATATTTATATTAAAATATAGTTTTATTCATAAAGAACTGAGAAAAATCTGAAACTGTTTCCAGGGGACACAAAAGAAATGATGAACAAGCCCTGACACGGTTGGGACAGCCTCATTTTCCAGCAGAACTTATAGATAACTGACTTCAATAACTTCATGAGCTATAAACCATGAAACAAGCGCCGTGTCCCAGACAAAGGCATCACTTTTTTGTGTCCTCTGGAAACAGTTTGTTTTCATCTGTGCTACTTGCAGAATCATTGTTTTTCTCTACTTAGTGTGTTTTTTCTAAAAGCTTTACAGACGTTGTCAAATTGGTGAAGACATTTTCTTAATTGGCTTGTCTATTTGCATGTGTTTTCTTAAGCTGCAATGTGTTGAGCTCTCTGGGCCACCGTATCAATCAAACTATAGCCTAAAAGCAGGGGGAAAACAGGATTTAGAAAAGTGAAAAGGCTCCGATGGAAATTACACCCATGATATATTCCAATATACTGTGTATGTGTTTTGTCCGCAGCTGCGTCTGAAGTTCCACAAGCAGCAGGAGGAAATCCGAAGGCTGAGGGAGCTCCTCAACCAGAGGGACGTGCGCGTCAAACAGCTGGAGCTGGAGATTAAGAACATCAAAAACACCCAGTCTCAGAGCTCACTTTAAGACTTGCCCGACCTACAGAGTCACCTTCCCCTCCTCATGGGAACACATTATTGTACAAACCCCATTTTCAAACCATCATACCCCTATTAGGGTCCTGACTCACCTCTTATCCTTTAATGAGCCCCCCCATACTCACTGCACAGGGGTGATTTAAACCTCAACGTTGTGTTTCTTTCAATCTGTCGTTCTATCACACAAGGTGCACATATTCTTTGTTCCTATACACTCAAACACTGAGTCTTACCCAGCTGTAACACGCTTTAAAACTTTTTGCACCTGTTGACTGTCACCCTGTTTCTTTTATACGCTTCACAGCTATACAAGTTTATTGTAATTTTTAGCTTTTTTTATGCTGCGAGATTAAATGTTGTTTGTGCCTGTCATGATTGAATGATGTGGCTGTCTGCTTGTTGGTGTGAAAGTCGTTGCAGGGAAGATGCAGACATCCTGTGTGATTTTTTTTTTTTTATGCTTGGTGATAGTTTTTTTCTTTCCTCAATATTTAAACTGCTGTAAGTGGAGATGGCTGTGGTGTTTTTAATGTTTGTGTGCTTAAACGAGAATGATCTGAATGAATGACAAATATCAGGATCCCAGCTGCGTTCTTGTGTTCCATTGAGCTGCATTTGTTTTTATTTTTTGAATGACTGGAATATTTGTGAAAAATCAATCCGTTTCACAGCAGCTATTGTGTAAGCCAATTCAATAACTGATGCCATGTAGCAGTTTTGATCTTCATTTTTGTATTTATTTTTAAAATACAGTCAAAGAAAGTACCATTTAATCAAGTACTTGAATTTGCTATTGTAATTTGTAGCGCAAACTGTTTTTAAAAGGACAAAAAAAGCCTGCTTGCTTTTTCCTGATGTGAAGTCACTGAAGAAACAATTTAAAGCCATTGTAGAGCCAGAGTCCTGCACCACCGCTGGGCTCACTTGTATTCCACTAGCTTTTCCTTAAGAGGCTGTCTTTTTATTGCTCTCTGTAAAAACCTGAAACATGACTCTGGGGTTTTCTGTTTGTACTTTAAGATGAAACACTATCTGCTACTGTTGTGGATAGTAAAATCTGAGCACCTCACGTCTCTGATGAGTGATAGCGGGAGTTAGTAATGGGAGATATTAATATATATATATTTTGAGATGATAGAAATTGCCATACCGTTTATGCTATGGTAGCTATACTTTCAGTATCTCGGCTGTATTAGATACTATGTTTCTTGATCTGTCAATGATTTAATTTACTGGATTAGACAAAAACAGACATTCCCATGAGATTAGTTTATTCATATACATTTTCTCAGTAAAATTATAACAATGTCTAGTAAATATATCATGATATATATTGATATTCAAATCTAAAATTAGATAAAAATTATAGTATTTTATTAATATTAATCTACTCTAAATTAGGACCTTAAATTGTTGAATGCTCGCCAGTTCTGGAGCTTTAAACGGTCTTCACTAGGAGATGAAGTTTTTAATTAAGGGGACCTTGAGTAGAGATTATTTTTGTCAACTGTTTTCGAGGTCATGAATGAGTGGTCAAGGTCAATTTTAAGTCAACAGCGATGAGAAGTCCTAGTACAGCTTTGAAAGAAACCCTCTTTGTAAATTGAAGCTGTGGAGCAGAAGTGAGCTCAACAGGGGGACAGGTCTTCATCTCTAAATATGAACATTTTACTTAAAGGTGACAGGGAACACGTTCATGTTTTGTTAAATGCTTACCTGTGATGATCTGTTAAGGCAACTGCAAAGACTTCAATAACTGTAAAATGTACACAAATGTATACTGAGCAGTTGGTAAAGTCCATCCTAATGACATATAGAAATGTGTTGTCCCTCAGGGAACTTCTGAATGGTGTTCATAATTTTTGCCACGGTGCAGTCGAACCACTTTTTTATATTTGTTGCTCTCAGCATTGGGGCGGTTGATTTTGACCTGCATTCTTTTTTCTTTTTTTTTAACAAACTAAGAGAAAACATTCCTTTGTCTCTTCTTAAAATTAAGAGGAGCAATTCTCTGATTGGCATGTAAATATGCATATATGTCACAGAAGTGCTTGCAGATATTAGGTAACACAAACAATATAGCGATCTGAAGATAACCAGTCAGCCGCACCACAAATCACCATGCATGCCTGTATTTACAGTATGTAGTCAGAGGTACAAGCACCATAATTATATTCTAGATTTGGCTTACATTTCATGGCCACTTGTCAAAGATGTAACACATGGAAACTGCCACACCAACCCACACACATACAGACACACTGGCCTCAATACAATTGTGAACCTTTTGACCTCCGGCAGGACAGTTCTAGCACAGCTTCATCTCTGGCTGACTTTTGTCCAGGAGCAGCAATGCCCAGCCAGTGTGAACTCTAACCACCACTGCTGTTGGTGGACAAGTCTCCACACATTCCTACAATGTGCTGCTGTTTTTACAGTTGGCCAGTGGACTTGCTCAAGGGCTAATGTGGCTGTTTGTTTGCATCACAACAGTTTAAGGTGACAGGTTGTACTTTGCTTCTCTTTGGTCACAGAGCCAGTGCAACCAGCTTCAACCATGTCTATGTTTCACATATAATTTATTCAAATGAATTTTTTCCTACCCAACGATTTTATTTGTATTTTTTATACTATTTCTGCATATCGGAAGTCTGCTTGGAAATGCAAATAAAAAAAGGCTTGTTTAAAGTGTCATTTAAAGAACAATCATTGGTTAGCTTGGCAATTCAGGGCTTGATACACTGGATTCACTGCCGTCCCATTTCACTGCCTATGTGCCCACATATTACAGAACCCCAAAATGTTCAATATTGAATAAAGACATCGTTAAATAAATAATCATGAAATATATAAATTAACAATTTGTGAAATAATTGAAGATATAACATAACTTATTATGAAATGTCATTTCATCATTCATTTCCCTAATAACTGAACTCACCTTTCAGCCAATCATGTACCACTTGACTCTCTTAAGCTAGTAAGCTCAACAACTACCAAATTTAGCACATTTGTTAGCTACAGTCAGGAGAAAATAATAACTAATATTATAAAAAAATTAAACAAAATAAAAAAGACTAGAGGCTGTTACTGTAAATAAACAGACAGTAACTAAACTTCTGTAGCTTCGCTGCTCATGCTATCTAGCTAGCTAGGCAGGCTTGTGAGCTCATTACTCAGCATTTAAGAGTCCGTGTTAGCATTTTTACCTAGCCATCACACTTCCCTAGTCCAAAATCCATTAATATTCAACTAACTAACCGAAGACTAAATATCAACAACAGAATATAAACAATTTAGTAGCTTGAGCCAGTGACTTTTTGGAATTTACAATTAATCGATTTATCAAAAAAAATTTCTGTTGATTGATTTATCGACTCAGCTCTAATGTTTTTATTGCAGCGTTTTAGAGCTTGACCCATATTAGGGACCAATAGTTCGGATATTTTGACCTGCAGCATCGATTTTGACAATTCTCTTCTGAGTACCCCAACTTCATTAAGTGCAATACTAAATTAATGGAGTTGTCCCTTTAAATTGTGTCACAAATGATTGAATTAGATTCACTATTTGTAGTTTTGGTGAAATGAAAGTATTTTAAAGTACAGTATGACACAAGGACAACATCATGACTTTACTGTCAGCTAGATCAACAAAAACCTCATCATATCTTTGGATTGTGTTAATCAATGGTTCGCTTGTGCAACTCGAGTATAATTTCAATGTACACATTTTTTGTATGAATTATTAACAATAAGCACTGTGGAGTGGAAAAGGAAAGTTGTTTCTTCATAAATCTTTTTCTTCCAGGTTATCTTATGAATGACTCATCTCCGTGTTGTGCTACAGTGGATAGTTTAAACTATAAATAGTTCAACTCTGCAGATGACCATCACTCTGCTGCTCTATTACGAATGTGGTCAATACCAAGTCCTCAGAAAAAAACTTTTGGTATTAAAGCATGCACACTCTAATGTTGCTGCAGAGTCAACTGTAGCATTCACTGTCTGAACATGTCTGAGTTAATAAACCATTTCATTAAAGGGTTGTTTCTGGGTTCATATAAGCCTCACTGTGACTGGTCTAGATACCATTTGAATGCAATTAATTTAACTGTCCCTTAAATGTATTTGAGTAAAAACTGAAAAATACTTTATTCTGTTTCTTTTAATATTGTTTTTAAAACTAGTTTTTTTTTTAACAATCACATCAAATATTATTACATTTTCCTGGGAAATCTCTTATGTAATAGAGCAGAATATTGTCCTACCAAAAACAATAAATAAAAGTAAAAAACACTTCACTCAATTGCACAAACACATTAAGATGTATGTTTGTTACTAAAACAGCAGTGCTGCTCGCAGATCCTGATGCTTTTCTGACTATTTGGAGTCTCTGAGGCTGCAACACGTGAATGGTCAGCATTGTTTAACATTGTACATGATTACCTGGCTTGTAGTTATATTTTAAAAATGGGCTCTAAAAGAAGCTGCGGCCTGGACAAGATCAGCAGCTATAAACTCTTCATAAAATCTAATTAATTTTCCTTAAAAACACAGTAATGCAGTTTAGTTGCTATTGTTGGGCTCGGGGTTAAAAATAGAGGCTTTACAGACCAGTACTCTCTATCTCAGGGTAACATCACTGTTTCTGTAAAGAGAATAATTACTACTTTTTCTTTTGGTGTGTGTTATACACTGCAGGCTACATGCTGCTACAGCATCACCTAATGCATTCTTTAGAGGTTTGCAATTGTTTCAAGTCTGTATTAAAACAATACCCACATGCCCATATGTGCATTCAAAGTTGGTCACTGTAAACTACTTTTTTCCAACCTGGGGGTTGGGACCCCGCAAGAAATTACAAGATATGGGGTCACTAATTGATTAGCAAGATAGGAAAGAACAAAACACATACCATTTTTTGCTATATAGAAATTTTATTTTAAAATCCTCAACAATTTTGCCTCTCGAGCCCTAAAAAAGTTATTCAGATTAAACAACCAAGAGATATCTGACTGCTCATAGACATGAAGCCTGTGATGAGGGGTCCCAAGACATTGCTTTGGCAAGGGCTTATCAGGCCAAAAAGTGGTTGGGAACCACTGCTGTGCTCATTTTTCCTCTCCATAATGAAGTGATCTCTTCCAACTTTGAGTCCAATGTAAGAGACAGAATCTGCAGTACTCAATTTGTGCAAAAATGCATTTAGCCAAAGCTAATATGAGACTTTGGCACAATGAGTTAGCCAAATTAAGTGGGAATCTTCCAAAGTTAGTCTTTTTTTTAAAAAAGAACAAGGAAATTTCACACCAAAATACTAACTTTGGAAGATACAAACTTGATTTAACTAACTCTGATGGCTATGGCCTCATACAGTATCACCTATAGGTGAACTTTTACACACAATGAAGACTGAATTTTACCCTCCCATCTCTTACATTGGACTCGCTAGAAAAGGGTCTCATTGTGGCAAGTATGGAGAGGAGTAATGGTTACAGTCACTACCAGCTATTTCTACATACAAATTGGCATGTGAATACTGTACGAATACTGTATACGAAGATATATATAAAAATCAAAAGCTATCTTTTGAGACTAGAAACAAAGCCTTTTCTGTGGACTGTCTACAGTCTATCAGTGAAGAGAACATGTTGAGAGCAATACAGCAGGGGCGGATGACAAAAGTGGACCATATGGCCATCATTTCATCCCTTCACGTTATCTTTGGGACACCAGAAAAGCAAGGCAGGACGAGAGAAAAGCACAAAATGTTAACATTTTATTTACAAAGTTGTTTTTTTGTCATACAGAAAGTAAAAATGTAGCTACAACCTTGATTTGTGCAACAGGCGGCCACACTAAAAATCATGGCTCGCTGGTTGCACAGCTGCTATAGCAATAATTTTATTGGGAAAAAATAAGAAACAGAAAATAAAAGACAAAAAATGAGAAATAATAAACCCAAAAAATAATTCATAATTCATCCAACAAAATATTAAAAGCACAGACCCAAAACTAGATACCAGTCCCAAAGTCCTCACACGGGAATACATAAAGAGGGATCAACAGTG
This sequence comes from Nannoperca obscura, assembly GCA_036024295.1. Taxonomy (NCBI): domain Eukaryota; kingdom Metazoa; phylum Chordata; class Actinopteri; order Centrarchiformes; family Percichthyidae; genus Nannoperca; species Nannoperca obscura. The sequence continues at coordinate 7,246 of JAVQJL010023956.1, read as the reverse complement.
AAATTGTGGAATGCTGAGTGCTGGGCTGCCTGAGAACCTCGGGGGGCCGTGGGGTGGGTGAGGTGGAGGGTGTTGGGTGGCTCTCAGTTCCATGGGGGGACGGGGGAGAAAGAAAAAAAAAGGGGGGGGCAGCTCCACTTGGCCCACCCATCCGGTACAGTCTTGCCCCATAAAAAGAGCTCAGAGCTGGGGGGGTAGACGTGGATTACAAAGGCGGTGCAAGTTGTAGGAGGGCGGATGTTCGGGTTTGTGGGGGAGGAAGGGTAACTCGGTAGGCTCTCGTTTTCAGTTTTGCTCTTAATCGTCGTCTTCATCGTCGTCATCGTCCTCATCCTCGGGGTCTCGCTTTCTCTTCTCGCCTTTGCCAGTTTCTGCTTCTGGGGGCAAAGAAAAAATCTTGTGTCATGTGGTGACAAACTTCTAATCTTAGCAAACCGATGAATATAAAAAAGGGATTTCTCCATCTGCTGCACAAAAACAACAACCAGACTCAATGTAGTCCTGTAGTAATGCTGGAATTACAGCATGCAATGCCGGACATTTTGGAATTTACAATATAGTCTTTATGTATTACATATCTAATACCAAGGCTTTTTAAAAACATGTATTAAGTGTTAACTATTATAAACAACTTACATCTTTCATGATTATCAAAGAAATCCCCCTAATGGGATCTTAGGGGGAGTGGGCAGTGTTTAAGAATCATGTTTTGCTGTCTCTACATGTTATAATGTTACTCAATTAGCAGCTCCAAATAAACAGTGTCAGACATGTATCTTCAGTACTGACATTTTTCAGGATTTAATGGGCCTTTCCCTCCTCAGATACACTCACAAGCTTGCCAGTTTTTTTTGTTTTTTTAAATATCTTACAATTAACAGTCTCATTTTTCACTTGTTAGTGATCAAGCATGTCTTATTTTACTTATATTATGAATGGTCAGTAATGGATAATCATTATGGCAGCCACTTACATTGAGCTTCATCAGTAAACAGAACCACCTGCAGGTGTTATTCCTTATATCAGGTTTTTATTAGTCAATATTAAGCTCACAATGGTGCCCATACATATTTTATATATACACACACATTTAATTTATTTAAAACTGCATCTTATGTACAAATAACATTTAAAATCTGAAGGACATTGTCCCTACCAGGCCATCTGGACCGCCCATTAGAAGCAAAACTGCTTTGTTCCCAAACCTGAGTAACTGCAGTTTAAGTAGATTTGACCTTCGACCACACACCATAGTGTAATAACACAACAAGCAAAAAGGCAACATGGTACTATGTAGAATTATTTTGCACTTTCACTTTTAATTGTAAAGTGTATCCACAAATAGGAAGAACGGGAGAATAAGGGCTCGTGGTGAATCCATACGAAGATTTAGAATTTAAGCTTAACAGTAAATATGCTTTTGAGTTAGCAGATTGTATGTAGAGGCACTTTGTTAAGCCTATCAATAGATTCTTGTCCCGGGCTGGGGTGCTCATTTCAACGACTTTTTAATGAAGAATAATTCTGTCCAACCTAATCTGTGAAAATACAGCGACGTTCCCTTGTATTTTAGTAAACCTATCAAGACATGTAAACGCCTAAACCAACTCTGGGCCTCTGGGTGTAAAGTTTGGAGTTAGTAGTATGAAAAGAGATCGAGGGAGTGTTGGGTTGTATTTACAGTAGAAATTTACTGTGTTGAAATATGTTTTTGAGGTGCTCTGGGTACATACCATCGTCATCGTCATCATCATCTTCATCTTCTTCATCCACTTCCCCTTCCTGGCCGAAATCTTCCTCCTTGTCAAACAAAAATGTACAAGTTAAAAACAAAAACACTGCATCTGAACTCCTTGCAAGAAGATGTTCAGCCAAATAATCCCTGTCAAGCTTTACCTCATCTTCTCCGCTGACATCATCATCATCCTCTTCTCCTTCTACCTCCTCTTCATCTTCCTCGTCCTCCTCTTCCTCATCAAAGTCCTCCTCCTCTCCATCCTCATCTTCTTCCTCTGCAACACAACAGTACAATCAGTCAACCACAAACAGAGTGGAATCATGCTGTAATCAAAGTCCAACAGTAATAAACTACACGTTCAAACGGAGAGACACTAAATTAAATTGAGTTCAAGTAAAAAATAATAATTAAAAAAATCAAAGCAGACAGGAGAGACGGTGAGGTTAAACTGTACTCGCATTTTATTAAGCAGAACATTATTCTCATACGCTACTTGGCAGCAGAAATTGACAAATTGCATCCGCAGGTAAATCTTTGTGGATTAAAGGATATCATTACAGCAGAAACGAACTTCTCACCTTCATCTTCATCATCATCTACGCCCTCTCCGTCCACCTCTCCGTCAGAGTCGGAGGCTTCCCTGTCCTCCATGTCATAACCATCCAGGTAGGTGAGCTGGGGCAGCAGCTTGAACACACTCTCTCTGTAGTCATTTAGGTTTGTCACTTCACAGTTGAACAAGTCCAAACTCTTCAGGTTATCCAGCTTTTTCTGTTGATCAAATGCAGTGAAGTACTGTGATGAGAAATTGCTGCATGTCACGTGTGGAACTAAGGGTACTAGATCCCTGTGTGTGAATAATGTGCATGAGGTTAGGTGATATTTACTTAGCAGAACTACTTTGTGGTAATGATGAATGTAGAAAAGTTTACAATCTATGTTACCTTGACTACCTTGATTTGTCAGGTACTCACTTCTCTGGATTACACACGTAGACTTTTGAATCTCGCTATTTTATTAATATAGTTTACGTTTCTCAACTGAATTTCAGGAAAATTGCACACAAATGTATACACAAATACATCAAGATGTCTGCACCCCTGGCTAGAAAAATCCTATATGCAGTTTGTTTCAAAAGGTCTGCAGTACATTTTTGTTTACTATGGGAATTTCCAAAAATTATTTGCAACTGGGTATTAAATACATGTGCATTTAATAACAGGATCCCTCGTGTATATGATAAGTTTAACAACAGATAATTTTAGTATATATATCAAAATATACAGAAAGCAGCACTGCTTTTAGAAATGTGTATGTTATTTACTTGCTCTGGGTCGAGTAATAACAACTAATGAATTAATTTATTCTTGATTTATATTCAAACGGCTGTGTGCATAACAAGATTTTGGATTAACATGAGATAAGACAACAAAAAGCACACATACACATTTTGTAGGCATGCAAATGGTTATGTCTTATGTCGCTTCTAACAAATGTGGAAATACATACCAATGGTTCCAATGTGCTGATGTCTTTCAATTTGTTGCCACTCAGGTTTAGATGTGTGAGGTTGGGTAGTTTCTCTGCTAAAACATCAAGGCCGCCACTGATTCTGTTGTCACTCAACTCCAGCTGAAAGATGGCAGAAGGAAATATTATTCAAGCTGACCCTTATCACAATTCAGCTGGAGGTACAAAGATGAAACTTTTTTTTACCTTTTTGAGTTTTCCTAGTTTAGGCAGGTTGGAGACTGAGATTAAGCCAACATTTATCAAACTGAGAAACTCCAGGTTGACAAACTCAGCTGTGAGGCCTTCGATTTTTCCTTCAACTGATCGACAATTGTCAAGGACAAGTTCTTGTACCTGAAATACAGAAAAGGTATAATATCACATTAAAAATATAATCTCCACTGATTTTATGCATTTGGTGAAACAATACTTACTAATGAGCCATAATTATAAAAACTAAAAACAAATTCACAATATTACTAAATATTTTACTAACCGTCTTTTCTTAAACAAAACAATGTAATTTATGTAAACAAATTCAAAGTGGAAACAAGCTGGCAAACAACGTAACCACAATGTGTATATGGGCTGTTGATATTTAGCACAATGGCCCTTTACTTTGTGTAAAATTATTAAAAGCCACTTTGTAGTTGCTGTAAAATATTAGGAAAACAAGTCTGAAGGCGGAGTTAGTTTGAGTCAGTTAAAGCTAACACTGGTTGCGCAATTCAGTATTAGACAAAAACGCTGCAAAAAAAGTTGTTGTCAAACGTCAAAGATCACGATTTCTCAAGTAAAACACCGACGTGGATACTATGTCTCCGTCTAAAACACTTTGTGTCATTGTGTGTTTAATTTCTCCGGACACGGCAATTAATGAATTTATTTCTTTGAAACGAGAAAGAGCAAAGCAGTAGATTCCCATGGCCTGCTGATGCAGTCACTAATGACAAATGCAATGATTTTTGTGAGCTAGCTTGCTACACGCTAGCCATTGCCCCTTTTAAACGCTGCCGTGCAGTAGAGGAGCAGCTACAGAGGTCTGTCTGCCCGCCATTAGCCAACCCAACAGCAACGGAAAGGATTGCGAATACACCCTTAGTAAAGATTTTTTTTTTGGTAAAACCAGCTTTCAATGGGGAAGTGGAATATTCTTTGTCGTCGAGCGAACGACCGATATTGCCAGTTTGTTACAGGGTACTACATCGTTTTCAGGTCGAAGTGGCGAAGGGAATATATTGAGAACGGAAATTTAGTAAAAACAAAGATGGAGACAGTTCCTTTCTCCCAGAGCTTCAAAGACGACAGAATGACAACATGGCGATTCCTGAGATACAGTATGCAGTTCTCTGAACACTTCAATGGCGACAAGTGTTGTTTAGAAAGAGTAATTATCGTTACGTACACATTATCAAAGGTATATTTCGATGTTAAATTAGTTTTATTTTGTGCATGAGTCGAGAGGAAACGCCGACCGTCGAGTTTTTGGATGCCCACGCATCAAGCGCGGTGCACCGGATCTCCGTGTCATTCAAGCAGGCTGGCTCGGTTAATGAAGCCGTTGGCCAACAAATTCACCCGTTTAGCTGCAAATGTTTCCAGGCTTAGCTTTAATGGCCATTACTGGAAGAAACAATCGTTGTGTTTGATGTTTTGCATTTACAACTGGATGTATTTTGTTGTCTTTGACCAGTGTAGCGAAGGGGTAATATGGCGGGAACAAAAACACTAAGTTAGGTGGCTGCTAGCTGAATAATTCTGACTGGGAATCATCTGATCGCCAGACTCCATCAAATAAGTGAATGTTTAGACGAGTATTTGCAACGATATGAAAGGGTAACGTAGCTGCTATACAAACGTGTAGGCTATTTTAGGGAATTAACTGCTGCACATTCCCTTTAAAACTTAAGAATCGCACAGCTTTAACAAACGATTACAGGAATAGTTGTCTGTTATAATTTGTATACATATCAACTGGCTGAGGTTACAGTAATAGTGGCTTAACGGTAAATGGTCAAGGTATGGATGACTCGTGAATCAAGTGACAGTTTTTTTGTTGTCGCTGCTGAATCTGGCCATTTGATATCAACGTACTCTATAGACATTTCAACACCTAACTCTTGGTAGGCGACGGCCCGTTTACATGTTACCAAACTCAATTTTTGCACGAACACCTTGGAGTTGTAAAGACCATTTGTAACATTAAAAGCGCCCCATTCGAGCAGTTATGCTAGCAGCAAACATGGCTTCCAAGGTCTGTATAAAATATACCACTGTGTGAATGCCAAACACGGCGCAGGAGGCAAATTTCCTAATATATCAGCGTTAAAAGAAGTTTACCAATTGTGCTACAACGGTTGAGTCGAGCTCAATCGTGTGTGCACCGCTGACCAAGGAGGCTGCGAAACGGTTAAAGCACTGCAATAATGCCAGCAAGCTGAGGAATCGCCGTTTCAAAGTAACGATTGAATATAGCTTTTCTCGTCTCCTTGCCCCTATACGCCCAATCCAGAACAGTATAAAGGATTACGCTTGTTGTGCGGGTGTTTTCCGCCCCATTATAAACGATAAACACAGTCTAAAGCCCATGTGGTCACCATTACGTTAGCCACACAGGTCACTCGCAAAGCAAAAAAGTAGCAAGCTGGCTAGCAAAGGCTAACCAGAAAACTAAGGGTTGGTTTTAAAAAAGCACGACTCACATCAGACGGTGTCCTGTTTCTTAGCTCCAAGTGGATCCTCTTTTTCATGTCCATCTTGCCCTATGAAAGTTAAACTTTTCTCTCTTGGGTTTTGGTGGGATCTTCAGTCCAAAGGCAGAGATGCCCTAATGGAGGGAGAATATAGGACTGTATAATGAACTGAGCCAAACGCTAAGTTAGTCGGAGAGAGGAGAAACCATGGAGGGAAACGGGACTGAAACAAAATATATGCTCAACAGCGCCATCTGCGTCCAGAAACGCCCATCGCCTCCATAAAGGCATTGCAGTCACAAAACATGACGCTGCCCCGACACAGTGCTATGGTGCAATTTATTTCTGCAAGGAAAGTACTGTACTGTTTAGTGAAGGCAAGAGCCTTTTGTCTGAAAAGCCAGATACTTTAAATGAAGGAATACAGAATACACGAGTGCAGTTTACCCGTAGCATTCAACCAATTAGACGTCGATAAAGTAGGTCATACGGTGAACTTTGTTTATCTGCCTAACTTAATACAGTTCCATAGCTTGAAAACGTGCCCACGTTTGAAATATCCATCGTCATGTTGTCATTGTTCCATATTCAAAGTGTAAATAACGCAAATATCTAACATCGTAAATAAATCCTGTTTTGAATGTTACACAAACCTGTTGCCCACGAAAGCAAACATGTCTCCTTTGTTTGACAAATGCATTTTTTTTAACTCTAGCCCAGTCAATGATGAGTTTGTAATCCCTGTGACAATTTTGATCAATAAACTGCGTAATGAATAAACTGTGTTGTGCTTTTAGTTCACAAATGCTAGATTATTTTAACCGTTTCGACATCGTTTGGAGAAAGGAGGGGTGTGTTTGGTTTGCAGTAAAGAGAGCATTGTATATGCATGTGGGGAGTAGGTCACCCCCACCCCCATTTACTTCCTGAGTCACCGGAGTTCTCAAGTAAAAGTCTGACTAGGTAACGAGTTGTTGATTGTTTAAAATTAAAACACCAATCAGCAATGATATTCTGGATTTTGGTCGAATTATGGATTTATTTTTAAGGTTAGTAGTATGTAAATATTTAAAACAAATGTACACATGATCCATGCTGTATATACACTGTTCAGGGCACATTATCCAAAAAGTCTATCTTTGGTATTTGTGCAAATCATACATGCAGAATTTATGCATATAAACAGTTTTTGAATCAGTGTTTGCTAGTTCAAAAGGTAACCAGAAGATGGCACTGTAATATCTACTTTGGAATTCTTCAAATTTGAGTTTCATTGTGCAACAATAGGGGGGGGGGGGGGGGG
>JAVQJL010023955.1:2500-41588 GCA_036024295.1 Nannoperca obscura | reverse complement strand
AAAGGTGAAGAATGTACTGTTTATTTTTCAGTAGGCCTTCGTGTGTGTAAGCGAGTGAGGAGCTTTGATCGCCTGGAGGTTAAAAGTTTGATCTTAACTCAACCAGATTAACACACTATGCTTCAATTTATTTTCCACTTATTATTACTTACAATTATTATTGTATTATCCACTTCCACTAATATAAAACGGGGGGACGATGTGGGCCACACATGTTAATTATAAAGTAAAGCCCAACAGTTACATTGGCAAGCTGATATTATTTGCTGATGTTGATTTATCCAGACAATTTGCATGTGCTGAGTGAAACAGTTCCTCTGGTCATTTTTCCTTGATGTTAAAGGTACCCTGTGGAGAAACAAAGTTCATCTTGACATTCATTTCTCACCCAAATGCATTATGTGTATCTTCTGAGGTAGCTTGCTGTCTTCTTTACTGCCTTTGTTGGTCCATTGCTGCGTTTTTATCAGCCTTAATAGTCACAAAGTAAAGATGATTTAGTACAGGTGATAAGATATTTGTGTTTTTTTGTGTGTAATCTTTGGTCTCGTTCTTTGTCTCTTGTGATCTCACTCTCACAGGTTTTGAGTGCACTCACCTCGACAAGCAGCAAAATGTCTCAGCTTCAGCAACAAATGGCAGAGCCCCTGCTGAACATCCAGGAGATGCAGTTGTGGCTGGACAAAGCGGTGGCTTGGTGCCAGGCTGACATCCCAGACACTCGGAAGGACACCTGCCTGCACTTGAGCAGACTAAGGGATTTCCTCCAGCAACTCCTCGCACATATCGCCAACATGGTGAGCAGAGAGAGTGAAAAGTTGAGCTTCCCATCTTTTCTTTTGTTAATTGCGTCACAATGCAAGGGATGCTGGTTCATTGTATTTCCCAGATGCCTATTAAGACTAATAAAAGTGTCTGTATCCACCAGGTGGCCTGTTTTTACAGGCTCAACACACCGTACCCATTGAAATAAATTAATTCACTAATTTAATTCAAACACCAGCATGTCTAGTACACACACACACACACACACATACACAACCATGCACACGCTCCCTCTCTGTCCAAGCCAGGGCATGAACAGTAAGTCCAGCGTTGGAAGGGCCCTGGTAACAGAGGCTGCTCTGTGCTGTGCAGAGGCCGTGTATGTCTGGTTGGCAGTGCTGTAGTGTTGAGTTAGTCAGGTAATAGGCGCATTGGGACCTCCAGCGCTAACCTAATGTATCCCTATATCGGTTCCAGCAAATTTGGGAAGGGGGCAGGGGACAGGAGGGGTGCAGGACTGTGAGATGTCAGCGTTCCTACAACCTTGCCTTCCAGCTCTTGCTCCTTAGCACTCTTAGCTGCTTTTTATAACCATTTTCTCTCTCACATAATATACTCTTTTTCTCACATCTGAAATCTTTTTCTTGTTAGCGTTACAGTCATGGCGTTCATTCTGGTTTTAATTTGTGATTCTCTACAGTCCATATGTTTTACTGCAACACTCTGGTGATGGTTAGAATCAGTCTCGGCGTCTCTGTCTTTCTCCCTACTAGCCATATATTTTTATAGAACGAGAACTGACTGGCTATTCTTTTTATCTATCTGTCTCCTTCTCTGTTAGCATTATCTCAGGTGCACGTCATGCAGAGGTGTCAGCGTCTGTAGGATGATGGAGCGCTTACAAAGAAAAAGAAAAGAATGGTATTGGGTTGAAACCCTTTTTACTGGCAGTGGGCTCATAAAAGACCAGCTGAAGATAGCCTGCTTCTTGGCAGCATTTTGCATCCTTTGATGACTTCCCAACTTTCCTGTGGCTTATGCCCTAAGATGAGAAATACTCCTAGTTATTATTCATTTCCAGGTTTATAATTGGCTAGAAAAATGGAGGAAGTTTCCTATCTCCATATTGCACTTCTTAACCCTTGTGCTACCCTCTGGAGGAGACACTGGGTAAAAACAATGGGCAACTGGGTCAATATGACCCCGAAGGTAGCACAAGGGTTAAAAGAGTAGTTTGACATTTTTGGGAAACGCTTATCAGCGTATTCTCTTTTTTGCTGAGAGTTTGATGAGGAGATCGATACCACTCTCATAGCTGTCCGTTCATTATGAAGCTGGAGTCAGCTGCTGGCTGGTTAGCTTAGCTAAGTCTTTAGCTTAGCTTAGCATAAAGACTTGAAACAGGGAAACAACTAGTCTGGCTCTGTCTGAAGGTAACTAAATCCACCTCTAAAAGCTCACCAGTAAACATGTTTCATCTTGCTTGTTTAATCTGTACAAAAACCAAAGTGTAAAACTGACAATTCAATGTTTTACGGGGAGTTACGTGCCAGCCAATTTCTTGGCTGGGCGTAAAGTCTTGTCATCGCCATGAGGTTGCCAGGAAACCAGGGAAAATTTCAGAAAGTCCCCGTGCGGAGCCAAAAAATGGCCCAGAAAATAACACCCAGTAAAATCACAAATTTAAATTTTTACTTTTCAGTTTTTGTAAGGTTTAAACAAATGAGATATAACTTATTATTCCTTTTTAAAGAGGGTTTGCCTGTGTGCATTGGCCATATTGTTGTACACCTATTGTCACAATAGAAGTCCCCTAATTTCTTCCCGTGGTTGCTTCACCACTGCTACAATATTAGACCGATCCTCAAAGGAACTGATCGGAAAATTCTGCACAGTGTATATTTATGTGTTCACCATAGTAACTATGCTATTTAATGTTAGGGCTACTCTGATTGTGGTGCAGTGATGTCAGGGACAGAAATGTTTCCTCTTCATCATTGTCTATAAACTTGTCCCAATTGCCTCCCTGCCTAGTACATAATCAGTCGCTTCTGTCTGAGATGTCGGTCCCTAATCAAGACAAGATACATAGTCCCAAAGCCCATTTATAATTAGGGACAACGCTGACAAGGCTTTGATGGTGATTTAGCCCTGATAGTTAGTGATAATTACTCTCTGTTGCGATGGCTCATTCTTATGGGCATTCCTGCAGTCACAAAGCATTAGTAAAGTTCTTATTGTAAATTAACATTCCTTTTTAGTTGCATCACCAACACACAAATGTGCATGTATACTCACACACAACGTTTACCATGTGTTGTTGGATTGATAGGAAGGCTGAGTGTGAGGGCTGTGTTCCAGACAGCATTGGTGGTGTTGTGGGGGGCACAGTGGGGGCATCTAGAGAACCCCTAGATTGCTTATTACCTCTCTGCTTCCAATTAATAGTGATCTCATCCACTTGAGTGAGTCAAGTTGGTCTCCTTGTCCGTCTGATGCCGTTTCTGAACATATAGGTCCAAAGTTACCTTGATGTCTTCCTTTTATCCGATGCTACATTGAGGCTTTTTCACGCTTGCTCGTCGCTCTCTGATTATTTCTGATGAAAGGTGCATGATGCATGTTGAAAAAAATGATGAGCCCAAGGAAATGACATGGTACAAGGAGAGGGACATGTTTTGAAGCCCACTACAAAACCTATGGGTGCTATTTTTCCACACCCTGGAGTCAAATGAGATCCCCACATCACAACCTCCACTGTGTGTGCGCATGGCAGTGAAGTACAACAGCAACAGCACACTGCTTCAATTACAACTGGCGTATGTCAGATTTCTTTGTTTGGGCTTCTTCCGCATCAAAAGCTGTTCTCTGTTTTAATTAGCTCAGAGGTGAAATGTATAACACAGCCTGTTGATATGGGCTGAATACTAGGTAAGACTGTAAATGCACATCAACATGATTCATGCACACGTTTGCAGACATGCTTGTAAATTGTACGTCACCTCTTTGATCTGCTTTCTGCATGTTCCACTGCAGTCAACATATTGTAAAAAAACTTAATGTGCTGTGTGTTGATGCGTTCAACACAGAAAAGTAATAAGATGGAACAAAAACGATGTTGTACACACGTGAATTTACAGTTATCCTGAATCAAAAATGATTCGTTATTCATCCAGACGGAAGATTTTAGTCTCGGTCACTCAGATTGACTTGACATGTTTGTGTGTTCTTCTGCCTCGGACAAGCACAAATAATGCAGAGTTATTTTGTGACAAATATGCTATGTTTTATCATATTATACTAGAAAGAACAAATGAGTTGGTTCTGGTTCTGTTGAACTGCCAAACGAGTCTTGGACTTGTTTCTTGTTTGTGCTGCTTTTGGTATTCACTCGCCCTCAAGATACCGTAGACCGAGCCTTCTTTTCCATTTTAGCAAGCTTCCCTGACGTATTAGTGAAGTGAAGGTCATCTGGGAAAATCAAATGTTTTCAAAGCTGAAATGTATAGAAAGTATAGGTTATTCCAGTTCTTAAATTCAGTGTTTGTCCTAGCTTGAAACCTTCTGGATGTTTTAATTGGCTGTGAGGTGAAATGAATCACATGGTCTGTTGTTTTGAGCTGGATAAACAAGCACAGACACACACATACTTAAACCTTTACATGTATGGCACCCTCGACCAGAGCCCTGTTCTGCGCTGTGTATCTCTCACTACTGACAGTATGGTGGGAATTGTGACACGACCAAAACACAGGAAACAAAGATTGATGCATGAGTAATTTCCTGAACACCTGTGGATGCGCCTGCTATACGGGAAGTGTAAACATCTATAATACAGTGAAATGATAAAAGAGATTTTCTTTTCTTTTGGTTTGGCTCCACCTCTGACATGTTTGAGTGTGGAGTAAAACACATTGTTGAAGGTGCCTTCCACCTAAGTGATTAGTCCAAGGTAGGAGTGTACTCAATATGACAAAGATGTAGACTATTAAATCAATATCTCCTGTCTGTGACTGTCTTTGTTTTGGCCCTAAGAGCTCCACAACAGAGACCATGAAGAGGCTGCCCTTCCTAGGCCAGTTTCTTGGCCGACTGTGCTGGAACCCGTATGTCACTGCTGATGGTGAGTGGACCTTCTGAAAACCTTTAACTCTGTCTGTACGGGGGAAAAGTGGATGGATCATTTCCAGACGTGTGTTTTTCTGGTGTCTTGTTGCCTGCAGCTACAAGCAGAAGGCTGTTGTTCCAGTGTCTTTGGGGACTGTACTCGGAGCCTCCAAGCAATGCTGTGGAAAGAAAAGCCAACCAGTGGATATGGGTATGCACTGGACATTCAATATCTCTGTTAATAGAAACTTTAGACTGAAGTAAATTGGGTAGATTTATAATATAGATTTTTTTAAAATGTATAAATAAAGGATAAGGTTTAAGAAAAGGGATCTGTGATTGCTTACATGCCACATTGAGTCTCTTTGTGATTCACTCCATCTTGTGCTGCATTTAAAAAAATTAAAAAAATAAAATCCCAGAAATGTGAGTTGAAACTGAAATTCAGGGGTGGATCAAGGTAGAAATGGTGCCGCTGTTTCCCAGGTGTTGAGGTGCCAACCCTAAACCACAACATCCCTGTTTGTGATTGGATCGTAGTTGCATGTCGTTCCCTATCTTTCTCTACCCTAATTTCCTGTAATCTCTACTGTAAGCTCTCTAACAAAATATACAATTCTTTATTTAAAAAATGTTTTTTTTAATCAAAAGCTAGGCATCATTTTAAATATTTTGATACCAGTTCCAAAAGAATACCTCAGTTTTGGTACATGATGCATTTTTTGTTACCTTACGCTGAAGAATATGTTTTATAATAAGCCAAACGTCGTGTACAGCTGTACAAGAACTTTGCTTGAATGAAATACAGTCACAAATGAGCAAAATTCTTACATAAATCAGGAAATATCTAATCAAAGCACAAGTAAACAAGACTATGAATGTGGCCGAGCCTCCCAAGAAGATAAGCTCGAGACCTGGCCTCGGATACAGTAGGAAGTACAGTAAGGGTTTATTTTCTTTAGGTAGAGTTGGGCAACACAAGACTGGTGAAAGAAGGAACATTGCTAAGATTATAAATACATTTTGGTCAAAGTTAGTGATGTTTACTTGTTTCAATCAGAATTGTTTAGTGACATTTTATTTCTGACAATGACAGCTTGCTCACTAAGCCTAGCTTACCTGATAAAAAAGTCAATTATGATGCCACATACATTTATTTATCTACTTTCTGGAGTTTCTTTGGTCATGTGGGCCCAACAAGTGGGAATACACAGAGATTAAATATGTAATCATTACTGAGGGAAGCTGGAAAAGGTGGAGACAAAAAACCCGGTAAGTATTTCAAATATTTATTGAGAGATGAAGCCACGGTTCCGTCCACTCATAACATTATTTAGTCACTGTACATTCCCTTCCAATCGTCCATCATATGCCTTTTCTCATAATTTTCAGGGCTGATCTGTTTCTCTGTTTAGGTCCTAATTAATTCATAGACATACGGATTGACTTTCATCCCTTCAACAAATACTTCTAAAAAGAATCTGTCTTTGACTGCCTTTGGGCTGCTAAAGAGATTTTCTGTCTGATTTAATTTTAATAGGAGTTCTCTCGCCAGTCCTCTGCGTCTCCTCTCCAATGGGACATGGATGATGAATGAGCTAGATTGGGTCTCTGTTAGTCTAAGCCTTTTGTGCCCAAAATTGTAAAACATATTTTGAAGGCATATTAATATTGACTGTTTCACTGTCTCTTGTCACCAGAGAAGGATCAGCCTTTTATTTTGTGGTTCGTTGATCTTGCTCACTGTGTGTTTTCAAGGCGTGCACACAAAGGAGGGAACGAGAACAGAGGGAAGAAAAGATTCAGCAATTTTCAACTTTGAGAGGGTTCACACAGATGGCTTATGAGAAACAATGTGGAACTTTCACATTTTTGCTAGATTAACTGTGTGTTTGTATTCTTTTGATTAATTTCTCATCTAATAAAACATCTTGCTAATTAAAACAGTGCCTTGAAAGTAAACCTCGAATTTGCCAGATGGTCTTTGACCCATATGAGGGGAAGCTGAGTGCATGTGTGTGGGGTTGTTTGTGTCTATGGTATGGCTGTGAGTTTTCATATGGGTATGAATGTCTATATATGTATGTTAATGTGCACGTGTGCAATGAAGTGGGTACATAAATATTGTTTTTAATATACTTTTTATATCAAGTATAACGTTTAGGAAAAAATTATCTATAATGGCTTTTATGTTAGTATTCCTTCAATCCCTTTGTGATCACTGTATCTGCATGTAAAGCCATTTTTACTGTACCAATTTCTGAAGGGTTTGGTTAGAATTAGGCAGCAACAGTTGCAATAAAGCTTTGGTGAGAGAATCAACTTAGCTAAGACTCAAACTCAAACAAATTCAATTGCAGCCACTCTTGATAAACATTTAAAACAGTTTAGGTTCGAGCGGTATTTTTAGCATTTTATAGAGGTGGTTAATTGTAGCTCAGTGTTTTTAGGTACAGCACTGACGGCCAGAGTTAAAGGGTTCACTGGGTCCACTCTTGTTAAAATTGCATGCAAGACTCTACCGGATGAAAGTGTCCAAAGAGCACAAGTACAATAAACTCACAACCAGCTCTGTAGTTTCTCCCCATTCTCCTTCTCCTCTTCTCCAAAGACGCTTCCACTCCCCACAAATGACAGCAATGGCGGGAAGCACAAAAAAACCCAACCTATTCAGCGCAGTTCATACCATCTGGGGGAGCAGGGCAGATGTGTGGTTTTAGGCCAGAGATGGTCTGTCTCTGTGTCTCTCCCTGTGTCTGTGTTGTGTTGGACTGCCTGTCCTGGAATGCAGAATGCAGCCTGCTTTCTGTTAGCCCTGTCTGATCTTGCTCCCCAACATTGTTTTCTTGCTGCCTCCATAATAGACTGAGTACTAGGTGTCACCTAAATACCGCGTTTGTGTGAGTTCGTTCATCTGCCCACATATGTTTGCATTTGTGCAAAAACGTGTTTTACTGCTACTGTATATACTGTTAGTAGCCACCCTTTAAATTATTATAGTGTGCAGAGTGTTTTGCTTTTTCTCCCTCATGTCTTCCCCTCACCCCCTCCCCGTCTGCCCCTCCTCTCCACATCTGAGTGTTCTCACTGGCTTTCATGAATGCTGGGTACAGCCACATAGCTGCAGGCTATGTCAGACAGTCATTAGCTCGATCGGTCTGTTTCTCTACATCCTGTACTGGCGAGGGGACCACACAGTGCTTCAGTAACATGGCATGATCTTTGAGGAGATGACATAAGTAAAGCATGAGAATATAATATTAGAGGGCTGGAGGATGGATGGTTTGATGGCCTAATCTTTGACGTGTATCTTTACTGACTCAAACACGGTGAACCACAGGTAGGCCCTGGAGCCACTGTGGCTGCTTTATAGTTCTAAAACATGTTTTGGATTCACATTGGCTGCTACACTCTGTTTTAATTTGGAGATGAAAGTGTCTCTGTCGCAATATTTGCCCTTTCTCTTTCTCTTGCGTCTTGGGTGGCATCCCTCTTTCAGTAAATTTGACTCACTGAAATTATTATTTATATTTCTTCCTTTTAATAGTTGGACATTTTTGGGGAAATGTGTTCATTTCTTTTCTTGTGTGTTTAGTCCATACACAAACATAAACACAAAAACACCAATTTGGTTTAACAGGAGTTACCTGCTGTAAGTATTTCTTGGCTACCAGCAGACATGAGCACTAACTACCCAGCGTCTTGTCGTCACTGAGTAGATGCTCCACAGATACTGGGTGGATGGGTGGAAAGATTAAAACAATACATATATTTATATACAACACATGACTGCAAACTGCTATCACTCCCAAATGATTCTAATACACAAACAAACAATTTTGGATGCTCTCTGATGCTAATAAAGGTTTGTTTACACCACTGTTGTTTTGCTCTGGAACCTGTATTTTTGGTCTTAATTAACACTCTAACTGCAGATTTTCCATTTAAATGTCAACGTCTTTAATTATGTATGTCAAAATACCACAAATTCATATGTTAAAAACATTACAGATTGGACTTTTCATTTAGGACGAAAAGGCACTTTTTTTAAGGAAGAAAACACACATTTCCCCCCACAACTAAACGATTCTTTAATGCACTCTATGTCAGTGCACCAGGTTTGAATGATCATCCTGACTTTTCCCTCTTTTCCCTCATTTCATCTTCCCTCTTTTTGTCTCTGTTTTGACCATCTGAGGCTATACTTGAATCTTTCATTGGTTTTGGGAGAATTCAATCATGGCTTTGTAATTGTTAACAGGCACCCATCAAAACCAACCCAAGTCTTGGCCTTGTGCATTTTTCTACATCCTCTGTTTTAATTTTAGATTTATGGAAGGATAATTTCTATGGCAGCAGCGTGTCAAGCCCCCAAAGCAAACTCGGTCGCTGTTTTTCCTGTGAGAGAAAGATGACTTTTGACCTAAAGTATTTGCCATCCATCTATCCATTTGCCCTTCATCCCATTCCTCGCGTGACCACACCCGTTCTTTCCCTACTGGAAATGCAGCCATCGCAGTGCGTTCCAGTCTCCCTCTGCGATTCCTTCTAACCAGACCTCCTTCCCTCTCTTATTCCCTGAGCCCCAACTGTGCCTCTGTACCAAGGGTGGGATGAGTGTGATTGGTTTTGAATGTACTCAATGTGCAGGGTTTGAGAGCGCTCAGATGGTAGTGATTGGGGTTGTTTTGTGAGACTATGTGGAGGGTAAGCATCTTAGCGTGCTGTAGGGCCTGGCCAAAGAAACCACACAGCTCCACCAACAGCACAGCATCGCTCTGCCTGAGATTTTGGTTTTTCTCTTTCAGTTTTTGTTTTTTTTCTTGTCCTATTTTTTTTTTTTAACGTATTATGTCTGTCTCGATCTCTTTTTCTCCTCATCAGTTGCTGATCTCCTTTTTATCTGCAGTTTAAGAGAGATTTGTACTTTCTTAGCCTAAACGTGTGTGGATGTTTCTGTGTTTTTGATTCACTGGAGTTGTAAAAACAGATGTGTGTTGAAGATGTGAGGCCTTGGCTGATTCTGTTGGATCACACTTTCCAACATGTCCCAGTGAGTCAGCTTATTGTGGTCAAATAGAGAGGACTGTTTCTAAAGTCTACATCAATCCCTTATTCAAAGTAATAGGTCTTTGGGTTTTCATCACACATTCTGAGTGAATACCGATTCTTGCCTAACACTTCGACCACTGAATGCTGGGTGGCATGTTTTTTTTAAAGAATGTTGACATTGAACGTAACATAAGTATCTCAACGTTTTTGTTTGCTCTTGAACGATCTCAGAAAAACATCCCTAATTAACACTTTTTGTAGCAGAAACTACCTAGAAACAGTTGTAGCGTGTACCATTATGCTTAACTTAATAACTTACCTTAAAAACTTAACTTACAGTACGAGTCTAGTGCCCCCCCCCCGATCCTTCATTATGGTTTGCTTTTTTTCACAGACAAGAATCAGTTGAGTTTTTATTAGTCTAGTTTCATCAGTGTATGATGAGGCCCCTTCTGAAAAATGCTTGTAAAACACCAAGACCCTCTGTAAGAAAGAATTCTCATTTCTGGCTCATATGCTGTCCATACATTCTCACTTACTGGAATGCCTTCTCTCCTCTCATGTGGTTCAAATGATATGATGCCAACAGAGTCATCCTATATTCCAGTAACTAATTAGCTTTGATGTTATGGGCAGATTGTATTAAAAAGTCTCATCCACTGTTATAGATATACACATAAAGTGCCAATAATCTGCTCCACATTGTGTTGCCCACCCTCCCACAGAAAGTGTTGAGTCAGCTTGCTACAGAAGAAGACGATGCAGCAGCGCAGGCATTAGTGAAGCATATGGGTGTACCACCTAAAGAGTACAATCTCAGAGTCCTGAAAAAGGTATTGGCCCTTTATTGCTGTTTGATTAATTCTTGCCTGCATTGATACATACTGTGTGTATGGTAATTACGTCCACCCAAATGCAAATATATTCTTTCTTGCATTTCAGATGGTGGCACTGCTGCAGGAAAACATTGGGAGAAGCTGTAGTTCTCTGGGCGACATAAATCAGGGGTACGGTACAGTAGAAACTAGGGCTGCAACTAATGACTACATTCTCAAGTGATTATTCAGCCTTTTATTTCTTTTTTTTCCGATTCACTTCTTGGTCTATGAAGTGAAAAGAAGAAATGATCATCCCAGTTCCCCAGAGCCCAAAGTGATGACCCCATATGTCTTGTGTTGGTCGACTAACAGACCAAAACCCAAAGATATTTACTTTACAATGCTGTACAACAGAGAAAGTTAATCATCAAATTTAGAGAATGTTTGGCATTTCTGTTGCCCAAACCCAAACAATCAATCCATTATCAAAATAGTTTCTGATTAATTGACTTCACCAGCAACATAACAGGTAGCATGCAGAGTGGTACATAATGTTGTCAACATACAGGTCTTGATTTAAATCTTATTAAAAAAAATACACAAATAGTTGGGGCCCCAGAAGGTGTGGATTTTGTCATCATTGATTACAAGTTCCAGATAATACAGAATATGTCTATGTATCTCTGTGCAGGTGTTCATGTGAGAGTATTCTGGCCACATCAGAGGCTTGTGTCCCCCTGGTCACGTGTCCTGAGGCTGCTCCTCTCATTGGTGCACTGCTGCAGAAGCCAGTGACTTGTGTCAGGGCAGCACTTAGTCAAGACTTCCTGGATGCTCTGAGCTCTGCCTACTCCAGGTAGGCCAACACACAGGTGCTGAGTTCCTGTTAGGCTGTAACATGTTTTCAGATTGTTTTTCTACGTTTGTGTACAAACACATGTGATGTGTCGTCCCCAGCCAACGCTTGTCATTGGAGGAGCAGTCAATAGTCTCTCTGTGGTATCACAGCCTGTCCAGCCTGGAAGAAGCTGTGCTCAGTCTGCTGGAGTGTGTTCTCACCAACGCGGGGTCAACACCACAGAAGCTACAGCAGCAACTGTCGAAGTCACTGCTGGTGGGTCATTTTTTGTTATAACCCTTAAAATCACAAATTGAAATCATGCATGCATTTCTGAACAGAAATATCTGTTCTGTCAACATCCTCATTTAGGGCTGCAACTAGCAATTATTTTCATAATAATCACTTAATTTTTCATCGTCGGCATAATCTGCATATTTTCACAAATAATTGTATAGTTTAGCAAATGTGAAATTGTGAAAATATGCCCTTCACAATACCTCAGATCGCAATGTGAGATCTTCCAATGTTTTGACCGAGCATCAATCCGAAACCCAAATATATTTAGTTTACAATGATTAAAAAAAAACTGAAAACGAGAGTAGATCATCACATTTGAGGAACTGGAAACTGTGATGTTTGGCATTTTTTCTTGAAAAAACGATAAACCGCTCAAATAAAATAGTTATTTTGTTGGTCTGGTTTTGTTTCAAACCAGTGATGTTTATGCAAGTGCGCAGTCAATCTTGTGGTTTAAATCTCATATAGTAACATAATTTACCTCCACGAACAACAACTTTGGCAGCCTCATCCTGGGCCAAAGTATACTGTACTGTATTTGGAGCGCTGAGACTGTAATCAGATCATAAGAGCGCATATAAAGTGTATGAAAAATATCCACTAATCTCAACAAACATCCGCTGGTGATGCTGTTGACTAACTAATGATGGCTTGGTTTTTTCTTTGCTGTTAGAGTTGGAGGGAATCTTGTGCCTTTGCGCTGTGGCATTTTCTGAAAATGTACCACTGTGTGAATTTGCAACATTTAATACTGTTGATAAGCTGGTGACACGTTGCTGCCGTTAAATGGTTTTGTTACGTACATAGTTTGACTCATCTGCCCTGAATTACAGCGTCTCACATCAGAAATCACTGCGCACTCCGTATGTGTTCCTACCCGCTCCATTTTGAACTGCTTCGTAAACTGTGACGCCAAACCGTTCGAATGTAAGGCCTGCTCATTTTATAATGAGGTATGGGGTTGTAATGTTTTCATGTGCATAGTTCTTGGAAGCGTTCTGTCGCTTTATATGGTGGATCTTTATTGACTGTTTTTGCCTCGCTAACTCGCACCGTTTGGCTTTGCTCTGCATGCGTCTCACATCATTTGGCTTTGCTCTGCATGCATCTCACATCATTTGGCTTGTGCTGCACAGCCTTTACAGTGCTGGGTAAGTACTGAACTCTCTGTCACTTGAGTGCTTGGCCACTCCTCACTTCATATAACTTAAGATCATGCCCGGTTCAAAAGCCAGAGGCCTTTTTGATTCATAGATTGTTATGACGAGCTATCGAAGATGCTTTCTACAATGCAATCAGAAAATACCAGCAGTGATTTGTGTTCTTTTCACTAGGCCACCAGGGAATTTGTTTTATCCCACAATAACATGGAACATGTTACAAATTAGTGTAGCTGTAGCAAGGATAACAATAAGAGAATGAAATGTGTCACTGAAACTAGACAGTTCAAGAAAACACTGAAATTAGAAGCAAGAATGTATACAACAAACCAGATCTATATCTAGAGTAATTATTCACCGAGTAGGCATGACACAAAATTAGAGGGAGAGGAGTGAATTCATCTATTTGGACATGTTTTCTACAAATTGTTTGTGCAAAACGTTTGTTTCCAGAAATACAACACCTTGTGTGTATCCTGTTTACCTAGCTAGGAAACTGATTGGATTGCATTTGGTAGCTATAAATGCCAGCGGAACTCTGGTGGGGGAAACGAGAATTTACCTGACATTTAGCTTCCCGTTAACTTAGGTAAAGTCTGTCCGTTATGGCACTCTTGTTTTCCCGGAGTGATGGTCCACTTGAGCTGGGCACACAACGGGCGAGCAATGCACACTTTTCCAGTTTAGGAACCGCTCTCAAACATTAACATAGATTGGAACACACTGGTGGTACGTGTGTGTGAATCACCTGCACTACGTATGCCTGCCTGTTGATTGCACTTGATTCCATCATCTTGAGTTGTAGGATGTTGGAAAGAGAAGTTCTGCACCCAATTAAACTGTGTGAGAGGGAGGGAGACGGAGAGGCAGCCGTCGACTGTTTACTTCGCTGTGTCGCCGTTGATCTGTTCGTTTACCCGCTCATCCGTCTCTGATTGACCTCTTGCTTTATTACCTCGCTAGTTCACACGCACGTATGTAAGCAAGCACACACACACGCCTCCTAGTCGATGTGCTTTGTTTATGATATTGCATCTGGTATAGCATGTCTGTGTTTAAGAGAGCAGGAGGCGTACGTTTAGGTTTCACTTAGCCTTCAGATTGTTTGGATGTCAGGTGTGCGTTTCACACGTGTGTCTGTATATGCAAGTCTTTGTTGGCGTACAGGTGTGCAAGAGCAAAAAAAAACAAAACGAGAGGTGTCTCAGCCAGCTGGCTTGTGGCTGTCCTCGCCCCCCCTTTCACTCACTTGTTTAAACTGCAATCAAAAATGGGAAACATGAAATTAGGCCCACATTCCTCATGTTTGGCTCGTCCCACCCCCCTGCGAGCCAGTGAGAGTCACAGGCCCAATAACAATAAACACTCACTTCCTGGGCCTTACTGCCAAAAACAAGGATGTTTGTTGTGTGCTGTAATTGACCCTCCTTGACGTGTTAGCAGCAAGGTATGGAGGAGGACGCTCATCTGTTTTCACTAGGGGGAACCACGACAGTCGGCACGCTGGCATGCAAACCCACATACGCACAATCACGCTGACAATTCACAAGCCGCATGCCAGCGTGTTGCGGGAAGCCCACGCGATCGGTTACACGTTAACCCTGTTTTGTTTGATTAATGCTGTTTCCTGACCTGAGAGAAATGGACATGTCAGAAACGAGGGTGAAAGCATTTATTGTGTTGGAACATCGTAACGACACCATTTAAACACTGGGTGGAGCTGTTTGTTCTTACTGACCTCCCTGAGGCTGCAATTGGTCTGTTACTCTGCCACAAATTTGTAGAACCAGGTTGTAGGTTATTGGTACATGCGTGGCCTTGATGTATTATAATCATTGTAACATATGGTTTATTAAATTTGTATCTACTAACAAAAATGTCAGGTTTTGAATTAGCTGTGACTAACTCAAATAAATAGAACGCTTGCTCATAACTGACTTTCTGGCCCTCCGTTTAGTCTCTCTGCTTCTGTATTACACTGCAGGATGTAAGCCTGTAAAGGTAGAATACATGCTCCCCCTATAGTGAAGCGTATGTCCCTATATAAGAGTGTGTTTATGTGTGTGTGTGTGTGTGTGTGTGTGTGTGTGTGTGTGGGGCAGAATAATTAGGGACTAGAAGAAATTTAAACATGAAGAGGGAGGCAGACGTGAACAGTACAGCTGTTAAATGTTTGCGCTGGGGCGTTTTAGAATGTGTTAAATCTAAAACATATGATGAGTGTGCATTAGGCGGGGATGAGAGAGTAAGTGTGTATGTGTGTGTGAAGGAAGGACTGACAGAGTGGTAAACTGAGTGGTTAATGGGAAAAGAGTGAGAACAGGGAGGAACCGGGGGTTCTTCGACAGGGAGGTTTGTAGACGATGCAACAGTGACACCCAGTGTCCATGAAAAACATGATTGTACAGACGTCATAAACGTGTGTTTTTGTGTGTTTCAGCCTAAAGCCTGTGCTCAGCACTGCTCCATATTCTTGGTTGTAAACGACATCTTCAGGTGAGAGTCGGTGTGTCGTCTTGAGCTCATGTGTTTGAGTGTTGTGTTTTTGGTTGATGTAACATGTTTTGGCCTGCTGAAACTCTGTGGATGTGCTGCGGTGGAGTACATTCTAATTGTACGTGTGCGTGTGTCCAACAGGTCCATCCTTAAGCAAGCTGACGAGAAGGGGTCTTTTAAGTATCTTATTCAAACCTTTACCAGCAGTTTCCTCAGGGAACACGCACTGCTGCAGCATCAGGTAGGCCTTGAGTTCTCTCCAAAAGAAAACACGACATAAATATTTGTTTCTTTAAGGCTGCAACTTAATTCTTTTCATTATCAATTAATCATCCTGTAATTTTTCCATTTTTTGTTTTATAAGATACATAAAATCGTGAACATTGACCATTACAAGTTTCTAAAGTGCACGTTAACATATTGACATTTCTTGTTTGGTTCGACCAACAGTCCAAAACCCAAAGGTATTTAGCTTACTGTCATAGAAAATAAAGAAAAACAGAAACTCTTGGCAGGAACAAGAGATTTGTTTCTATTTTGCTTGAATAATTACAAACAAACAAAATTTTTGCCGACACATTATTATGTCAACTGACTAATCAATGAATCAACTGATCTTTATAGCTGTAGTTCTTCTCCACCATCTCTGGTAGAAACAAAAGCATGGTTACGTTTCTGCCGCAGGCTTAGATGCACACACAGGGTGAGGAACAATTACTCTGCAGGCAAGTTCACTTAACTTTGATGAATGCTCCATATCATTATCACTTGATCTCCAGCCGGGAGCTCTCTGCTTCCACACAACGCACGCACGCACACACACACACCACGATTCACACCCCTGCCTCGTAGACAATAAATGCAAATCGCTTTTAAATCATCAATTTGCGGGTAATAACTTTATAAAACACCTCTAATGTGTGGAAACCACTCTGAGCTGTTGCTGGCACTGTTGTGTCACTATGTACATTTCAACTTTGACTCAGGCGCTCAGCCCCCACAGATATCTTTCTATATGTCGTACAGGGGACCTTCAGCAACACATCCTGTGTGACTGTAGGGAATTATCATCATTTCGTCAGTCGCATGTCAGCCATTATTGTCAGAGGCCAGAAAACAGACGCGTTACGACGAAGGTGTGATGCATTACCTGCTTTGAGAATGTAGCTCTACTCCTTTTCGCCTCTCTTAACCAGTAGATGGCAGTGCTGCAGTGTATTTACAGTCTGTAAATGGCTGTAGTCACACTGCACTAAGCGCCACCTATTACACGCTACATTACACATTAGCACCTACTGTATCACTGTTACACAGCCTCCCATTTAAAATGTCATTTTTCAGGCTTTCAGAGCGCAGTGATGTACGAGTTCAAGGAAAGCATGATTTACATTTATGAAGCTGCAGGAAGATTTCTGCTTTGTTTTGTTTCAGACGAGTGTATCTCTGAAGGCCTTGTTCCCACAGTCGCCTCAGAGTCTGCTGGTTCCCCTCTTGACCCTGCCGTCAGGTCAGTGTGTACATACACGCTCATCTCTGTGTGTGTGTGCGTGTGTCTGCTTCTGGATATTTCCCTCTGACACAATGCACAAAACCTTGTATTGTGAGGAAAACGTCTATTCAGGTATTCTTTAACTGTGTGTCAACAGAGATTTCCTGCTGCAGAATGAACGGGTTCTTGTGTGTCATGTTCTCGCTAATCAATTGCAGTTAGCTAACAACTCTGTTTAGTGTTTCATGTCAAACATGAGATTTACTTAATGTGGAAAGTGAACAGAAGTTAGCTTATACATTATCAAAACGAGCAAAGTGTCATTACTCATATGTCATTTATACAGACGTTTAATGAGTTGCCTGTTTTGTAGAAACTACATTTATCGTGAATAACTGAACCCACTGATTCACACAAACACACTAATAGAACTTTATACGCTTCTGATTAAGAAGAACCTATCTGTGCTGAATATGTAATACATGTGTATGTATGGGAATCCTTACTATTGAAGGGAAGCACAGTAGGTGAGTGCAGGGATACAGCGCATTGCTTATCAGTGTGTGCCCAGACCGGCCTGTAGGCAGGAATGATTTACATGAATGGGGCCATTTAGGGACACACTTGAGCTCAGCCAGAACTCTGAGTTAATTATTACTGTGTGTGTGTGTGTGTGTGCGTGCGCGAGTGGTGAAGGGCAATTTTTCACTGGAGACTGAATGGAAATGGTACTGTGAAAAGTGTTAGATTTGAGGTTTTATCGTGATTTGTGCTCCCTCTGAAAAAGTAATAAATTAAGACCGAGCATTGCACTGTTAGAACACAGCCTGGCGGGAAGACCCGGATCAAGATATGTGATATTTGTTCGACTTTGTGATAAGTGTCATTCAGGTGGGGTTTGAGTACAACGTGTGGTCTGTGGTAGGTCTGTTGTTTCTCACAAAACAATGTGGCAAGTGACAAACACCACTCTGGCCCTTTAAGCAGTTAAAAATAATGGCTGGAAAACAGGAAAAAGCAATTGGAAGCAAAAACAGTATCTGATCCGATTCTGCTTGGAAAACACATATATTTGGAACGTTCTTTCACATGCAAACACCCTCTGCACAGCAGCATTCCTTTAACGGTGACCAGCTAGCTGGCTTTGAGTTTTGCGAGCACTAATTGATTGTACGAAGTGCAATAACGTGCTACAAGTAATCATTGTGTGTGTGTGTGTGTATCTGGATCTGTTCTTGCAGAGATGCCTCGGGAGGCCTGGAGACATCATCTGAACTGGCTCAGTGGCTCATTACAGAGACTGACAGAGGAGGAAGAGGAGGGAGACGGAGGCAGCAGCAGCAGCAGCAGCACCAAGTCAGAGTGAGAACGGCTCGCAGAGAGAATGTGTTAATGTGCGTCTGCTTCCACCAACTTACCGAACGCCTGTGTGGTGTTCTTATTTCCATTAGCTGCCGCTGAGGGGGCGGTTAGTCAGATACTTCCCCCCCCCCCCTGCATCACAGCAGAGAGGTCCTGGTGCACCGCGTGGCTCCTCCAAGCGCTCATTAGAGGCTCGGGGAAGAGAGGGCCGTGACGAAAAACAAGTGTTGGAAAGCGCACTAAGGGCGAGAAAGGGAATGCAGCAGCAGAACCGGAGAAGCAGGAAAAGATACCACATTAGCCCGATATTACAGAGAGAAGCAGCGAGCGAGTGAGATGGTCGGATGGAGGTGGAGAAAAAGAGGATAGGGGATGTGGATAGAAAACAGAAAGCGGTTGATGTCCCAGGGAGGGAGACGGCTGACTTGATGCCCTCCAGATGCGGTTTTTAACAGGGCCCATTATCCCCACCACCGCTCCATTCCGGGGCTCCATGCAAAATTCCCAAAACATTGTTCGAAGCCAGTGGTGGGAAAGTCGTATGTTGTGTTGCTCCGAGCGAAGACGCAGCTGCCAGGGCCCTGCAGAGGGCTGCTGCTGTTCGCATTCGAGAGCCAAGGGGAAAGTGGGGAGACGAGGAAGAGAGCTCTAATGATGGTATTAGGGAAATTTGAGCGAGAGATCCTTATCGCTCTTCCAGCTTCAAGTCATAGTCTCGTTGTTGCAGCTGTGGCTCGGTTTCACTCTGTAGCAGCTTTCTCTTTCTGCCTCAATCACAGTCCATCTTGCACATTTTTTTACATTTTTTTTTTTTACATTTTACAGTAATCTGACACTCTCTCCTCTCGCTGTCTCCCTTTATTCTTTCAGGGCTGCAACTAACTGCTATTTTAATTATTGATTCATCTGCTGATCAATTGTCTAGAAATTCTCCAGAGAATTGCGAACAGTACCCGTCGCAGCTTCGAATGACTGGATGTTTTGCAACCAAAATTCAAAAATATAAAGATATTCTGATAGGTGCCATATGAAAAAGGAAAAAAAAAGAAAAGGAGCAAATGTTTTCGGGGAAGCCGTAATCAGAAAGCCAAAGACAAAAAAAGGAGAGAGCTGGGGCTCGTATAATCAGAAAAAGTACAAAAAGGGTTTGCACACCCAAATCTCAAATCCAATTTCCCCTTTATCTGAGCTCTCAGTTTTGTCCTGCCACCTTTACTCGTTTGTGGCGGGCCACATAGAGAGTGAAGTATTATGAAACTTTAGGGTCGATTTTGTAGATGTGCTATAAACGTGCCCGCCCCCTTACTGTCGTGCCTCAACTGAGAACAAGTAATGAGATTCCGCTTCCATCTCTGTCTCTCTTTGATCATCCATTGTTCCTGCCAGTGGGGGGGCGGGACTAATATTACCGACAGCCATTTAGAGTTGTGCCTCGTTAATAAAGCTCTGATGTTAGAGGGTTCGTGTGGGGTGCTGGGAATCAAATCATTTTGTGAAATCTTTGGTGAAAAAAGGATCAGCGGAAGTTTTTCTTAATTGTTGGAACGACTTGATTGTAAATGACTGTTGTATTTTACAACAATTTTACAACAGTCATTTGGGGAGTAACTGGAGAAAGAGAAAGTTGCACATACACTATTCACAAACATACCTTGGAAAAACTGAGGCTGGGATGGTTTTAATTGCCAGGCTATTTAACTAAATTAGACCACCCACGTTCATTTGTAGATATTAAAAGCGGTTTAGAGCTCTGCTAGCCTTACAGACTTGGTGTAGTGCTTTGTTTTTAAAACACCATTACAAACTGAAATACTGAAATCTTATCACAAGGTCCACTTACTTACTCTTATAGAGTTTTCAGCCACATCTCATGGCCTTCATCCGCAGATTGAATTTGCTCAAAGGTGCTAGTTGTTATTATGTGACCCAAGTATAACATTCTGGTCAGTTGAAATTTCAATCCACAGATGAAGGCGATAAGACAAGTTCTGGAAAATTCAAGTATTTGTACTTTGCGATAAGATTTGTTTGGGTCACAATGCTGGTTCCAAGGCCACGAATGAATGTGTAAACTCAAGATAATTAATGCTTTTTGCTACAAATAATGTGTATTTTAATGTAACTGTGCTCTCTGCTGTACTGCAGTGTCATTTGGAACCAAGTGTTGGGGCATTTCTCTGCCTGTAGCGTTCACTGGTTCCCCTCCTGTCCTGTAGGGGGCACCACAAAGTGTTTGAGGCCTGGTTCCTGCTGGTCCAGTGTGCCCAGTGGGTGCAGGTGGCTGTCCAGCTGCTGGTGACATCAGGGCCTGAGGAGTGCGCTCCCCTCCTGTGGCTGCTGACCTTCTACCACCACCCCACCAACAGGGGGCACCACCGAGCACTACAGCTGGTGAGGTTTTCTCTAAAAAGCGAAATTATTTTCATTTATCTAGTTTTTTTTTTTTTTTGCCATGCTAGCAGAGTGGCTCAGTGGAGTGCGATGTTGATAGGTCCAAACCGAAATATCTCAACAACTATTGGATGGATTGCCATGACGTTCGTAGTCCCCAGAGGATAAATCCTAAATCATTTGCAGATCCTCTGATTTTCCCAAATACAAAACATTCCCATCAGCCCAGCTGTTCTTTGTGTTTAGCGCTAATTAGCAAATGTTAGACTGCTAATGGTGAATATGGTCAAATATACCTGCTTAAACCTCAACACGTTAGCATTGTCATCGTGAGCATGTGGCCCTTAGCATTTAGCACCACTGTGCCTAGCTAGTGTGGCTGTAGACTCCAGGACTTTAATTTCTTTTTTTTTACCAAACTGTGCTGCTGCTCCTGCATTGGCAACACTGCTGTAGCTAAGTGGTTGAAGAACAACGCCGTAATGAAGTTCTGAGGTTTTATATGACTGGAAAAGGAAATAGTGTGGCTATAATCTCAGATAGTCTCCCTATGGAGTGCGCAGTATCATGACTCAACATAACAATGTGGACGCTCTGCAATTGTCTCCTGGCAGGTGCGTCCCGTCGTTGAAAGCCAAAACAAATACAGAGGAAGAAGAATAACACATTAAAGAATAAATTATGGACGACCCCTATACGAGGGAGAGAATGAGAGAGAGAGAGAGATACAGATGAGGGAGGGGAGCCGGGGTGAAAAGGGTGATGTAGTATTGATTTCCCAGTGAGTGTCTGCCCAGCTGGCCCCGAGATTCATCTCCCCGTCGCCTGCTTGTGCGCCTCCTCTCGTAACTCTGGGCGATTCGCTGTCGCCGCCGCCGCCATCTCCCCCGTTGCAACTTTGCGTTCAACTCGCACGCCGGTTGCCTTTGCGCATCATTTGTGAATTACTAATCTGTTGATTTGTATTTGCAGGAAGTATGTTCGAAGCGATGCTTCTTGATTCCAGCGTGCTCTTGTAAACAGACATCTGTCAGCTGACCTTAAATGTATCACGTGACCTGATGTTTCCAGGCACCTGCCAAAGAAGCGCGGGACCACCTGCACTCCCTTTTCTCGGTCACAGCTCGTCCTCTTCCTGTTGACCGCCTGCAGTCATTGATCGCTCTGCTGTCGCCTCAACCCCAGCAACCATCACTGTCTCCGTTATTGATCCTCAACCTCTTAGTCAACTTTGCCGCTTTCTCCCGACAGCCGCTGAGCGGATCAACAGAGATTTTCCAGACGGTGAGGAAGTTTTTCCTCCTTTCATCCGTTTCCAAATTCATCAATCCACACGTCCCAGTGGTTAGACACTCATGCACATCACGACTCACTGTACATTGTGATCTTGAGACTGATCCTGAAAACAGCAGTTGGAAAAAAAAACAATCTCACCAAAATGTCCACTTAGTTTTAGTTTAATGCACATGAAAGGTTCCATTAAAGTGAAAACAAAGAGCCAATACCTTGTTTTTAAATTGTTAAATGTTAATAAATGTAATGTCTTAAGCACAACAATCATATTAGTAACCAAGTGGGTTATGCTTAGGGTGTTTATGACACAGTTGAATTCTGCATTTAATATTAGATATTACTATTACTTCGATTCTCAGAGGAAATTATTTTTGCATCCCAAATCTCTCATTCCACATTACACCACCAGGTTTTTGGATTCTTATTATTTAGACGTGGAGACGTACACAGGTGTGACCTACATTTCTGGAAGTTTAATTTAAAGTTCATATCTAGAATGATCTAGATCATCATCTAGCTGCTGAATATGACTTGACTTATTTGCTGGTAAAGCCTTTTCGGCCCCCATCACAGGCAATATATCTTTTGTGTTTGTGTGTCCGCGTGGCTCCAGGTGGTGGATCGGTCTGGTCTGGTTGATGAAGCCACACACGCGCTCGGCTCACTGGAGCTCAGACTAAACGAAGGAAGCTGCTCGCTGGACGATGCCAGCAGAGTCCGTCTCAGGATTGAGGCACTACAGAACGCACTAACACACGCGCGTGCAGCGTCGAGCCCGGCTGAGAACCAAGCGCACCCACTCGCACACACACATTAATGCACACAACCACACAGCAGTGAGTTCATCCTTGGCTCTGGGCACCTTTGCTGAATGACAAATAGCCACGTTCTCGTCTTGTGGAGATATGCTGCGGTAAAAATGACAGGAATGTGTCAAAGCAGCAAGGCGAGGAAAGTTTATGTGGAGAGGCCACAATTATACGCGCACACACACACACACACACACAACTACAAGGACACTTGAGCAGTGACAGTCACACTGCAAAGAAGCAGCAGCTCGTATAACGTGTCAGAGTCCTCCCACTCATAGAATTGTCTCACAATACAAACCCTTCACGCTACACACGCCGGCTAGTTTTCCTGTCCTCTTTCAAACGCCAGTCATATTTTTGTATAATTGCCATTTGTGCTAAAATAACATACTGAGTATGTGAAAAAATAAAAATAATTAAAAATAATGTCTCTTCTGTACGTTTTCTGTTGCTTCATTATTTATATAAATGAAAAATGAATCTCTTTATTTTTTGTAGGCGATTCATCATTTGAAGCGCAGACATTTAAAATGACCACAGGAGTCTAACACTTGCTTATCCTTCTATGTGAAATACGTAACGACTCGCGGTTGAAATATCAACAAATGCGTACTGTGTATTGACATTTTGTTTTGAATAGGGTACATGATGGATTTGCGTTCGAGTTCCATTTAAAGTGTACGACTTCTTTTGTCGTCACAGACAAACACTGCCATCCTCAGCCAATACATGGTACGAGGTCAGACTGATACAGATCTGTTTAATGATTTAGCTTCACAGTTTGGCTAAATAATTGTATGTCATTTGATCTGTTATGTTAAACTCCGGATCATGATAATAAATGCTCTCCTCTCGCCCACCATTCGACTGGATGTTCTCATTGATCAGTAGATATTGCAGTCAATGCAACAGACATCTGTCTGACCTCTTAGAGGGAACATTGTGCACACATTAGTACACTGTTTGTTTTCTTCACTGGGTTTGTGAAATATAGAAGAAATATACTTGGATTTCACTCAACCCTTTTTTTTATGAATACATTACGCTGCCAATGTTTAATTCAGTAATACAGATGTCTGTGAAATGACAATCTGGCTATATATAAAATCACTATAATAGGCACGAGGCACTAACTGATGTTCCGCTTTTGCTCTTTCAGTGAAGTTTAAAGAAAAGTCATGCATCTCTTTTAAGAAAACATTTTATTTTAACATGAACATGTGAAAGATTTTCACTTAAAATCACACAGAAAAAGTTCGCACAGCCGTTACAAAACCATCATTTACACATATAGAAATGCCCTGGTTGTATATTTTCCAGTGTCGTTGCAGGCCAGGGTGAAGTCATTTGTTATGTAGGGCTGAAAGTTTCAGTCCAAACTCCAGAGAACCAGATCGTGGCTTCAGACTAAACAGATGTGAACCCCCTACGCCTGAACATACACATACACACACAGAAACTAACTTCAACACAGCGGCTCAAGTTAAACATGGACCGAGGTGCAGTGTGTCTTTTTCCATCCGATGTCTATCATTTTAAAACAGGTGAATGATGTATTCTTTTCTCTTACCACTGCAATAATGTTGTCAACAACTTTGGATTTCACTAGGAACAACTTGTATTGTTACTGGTTCTCACACACACAGCTAGTTCTTCAGACCTGAATGAACGGAGCTGCTGTGCTCTAAACTTGCCAGTTGGCCTTGGCTTTACAGTAAGAGCACGGCCGTCTGGTGTTCACACCGCTGAGCGATTCTGCAGCATCCCCTCTCCTGCAGAGGGAGAGGAGGTGAGTGCTGGACCCCCGCACGCCCCACGTGTGCCAAACTCCTGTCGTCTCCGTCTGTAGTCGGCAACCTGGAAGAGAAAGATGCGTAAAGATTGGAGCAAAAGCGTTTGGAAGATGTCGACAATGCAAAAGAACGCTGCCAGTACTGGCGTTTTGAGGCGGATACCAACATTTGACAGGTAAAAAACAACTTTTAACAATAGTTTTTGATAAAAAAATCTCTTACATCAGGTTATTGAAGAATTATGATGAAAAATATAAAACTATTTATACAGACACAATTTCTAACAACTTATTGCAGACATATCTTTGCCACAGTTGTGTTTATGTCGATATATATGCTAATATGTAAAAATGTACGGCTCAAAGTAACAATTATATTTTATTATTTGATGAATTGATTACTTTTTTTGTCTATAAAATGCTCATTACAATTTCCCATAAACCCAAGGTGACATCTTTAAATTGCTTGTTTTGGTGAGTCCAACAGTTCAAAACCCAAATATATTAAATTTATATATTCATGTAAAACGGACAAAAAGAGCAAATCCATTCAACAATTTATCAATATTGTTGTATGGATTTGTTGGATGTATGGATAAATCCGCTAATTATCTAATCGATTAATTGCAATAAGCTAATAACGGCGAATACCACTGACCCAACGGATTTATCAGCCTGGCTCTACTGACGTAGAGATGAGAACAGCAGCTCTCGTCTGTTTAAAGGGAAAGACACGTGTGTTCAGACCAGCGTTGGAGTGTTGCGATTCGATGGTGAGTGGACTGGACTCCTGTTCCTGCTGAACTGAGCCAGTGATTCCATAGGACTGATTATCAGCTCAGTAGGCACAGGAAGCCAAGCCCAAATATCTGTTCTCTCTTTCTCATGAAGCACTGGCAGGCTATGAACACATTTTTTTTGTTGTTTTGTTTGCAGTGTCTGTAATGAAGCAAAAAAAGCAGTGCCAACTCAGGCTGCGTGTCAGGCCGCGCTCCGCTTTGCCAAACCCACGAGAAGCCACACTTCTGTAGGTTCATTTAAACTGTGCGATTGTTGGATTCCACTGGCTGGTGAAAGGTGTGGTTGACACGGTAGAAACCTCTCTACCGCAGTGTCAGCAAGCAATGCTGCACGCTGGGAGCAAAGAAAAAAGGCTATTTTAGGAGTCCAATCATAAAAACCTCTCAAAATCACATTCCACCTTCTGTGAGGAGCACGCATACACGCTGCATTACTTAAAATGGAAGAAATTGCCAACACGTACTTTGAAAAATAATCTCATACAACCGCTTGTTAAAAAATAGACAATCAGTCAAGTTTAGTTGCGTGAAGAGAAGAGGGTATGGGCAGAATAAGTGTCTTCGTACAATGTTGCTTTGTCCTTTTGATGTGCAGAGCACCATTTCCCTCCCATCAGAGTGTAATAAATCACCTTTTAGATACGCGCTCTGATGGCAATTCCTCTCTTTTACAGGCCTTTGATGGTCATTATTCTTTTAACAGGCCCTAAATATAGGTCTAAAAATGGCAGGCTCCACATGGCCCTCATTTCTAATTCACACATCTGTCCTCGTTTAGTCGCCATTTTGCCGTGGTGAATATAGAGCGCCATAATACCTCCTCACGCCTCATGTTCCGAGTGCCAGAAAAAGACTGACCAGTTTTAAAATACATTTCCAGCCATCTGTCACTGTTTTGATTAGAGAGCGATCGGTCCATAACGGTATAGCTTTGCAGTACAGTTGGCTGGTATGGCGGTGGACCACACCCACATTATGGCAAAGGTTATGCAGCAAGTTACAGTGGGTCAGTCTTTTAAACTTTAAAGCCATTTATCATTTATTCTTTCCAGCTGCAGTTATTGAGAACTTTGCGTTTCGCAGGAATGAGGTTTTTTTTTTTTCAGAGAAACTTTTTGTGTGGTAGGAAGATGCAAATGGAGGTTGCTGTGTAACAGTTCCAAAACAAATCTTTTTCCTTGGGACATGTGAGACAGACCGAGATTTCCTGATCATTGTGATGGCAGATGGCGCACGGTAAATAGATCAACTTGCTCATATTGCAGACAGTTTGTCCTCCGTTTGCATTGTTTTTTTTAAAGCTTATCTTGACTGATTTGGGAACGCTCTCTCAGCGCACTCTGTAATGCTTGAAACAATGCATGTGGTGTAGAACAACTGACGACTTCTGTTTTTCTCCGTTATCAGTGGGTGTTAAACAGGATCGCAGCCTTTTGTTTCTCCTATCTGAGACAAAACAATAGAAACTTACTGTATCTCGCCCGGTAAACCCACTGTAGAAACACTAAATTGTCAAAGTGAAACTGACATCCCTAAATAATGGAAAGCTCTACAATCGTTGCAAAAATACCTCTTCTGATGCCTGCGTTTTCCTTCTCGTGTGAAAATGTGTTCTGTGAGACTCTGTCTGCTTTATGGATATCTGTCTTGGGCTTCCTCCGGCTGAGATTAAATACGAAATCAATACATATCAGCCAGGGATGCGCGGACGGCACTTTTAACTGATTTGAAGATTAAAACCTGAAGCCCTTTAAGTACTTAAAGGATTTCGAAGAGTGATTTGCTGCAGGCCCAGTTACCCTCCTGTATTTTCAACTAAACCGTTTAGTTAAAAAGGAATAGTTCGACATATTGGGAAATATGCTTTTATGTTGAGAGTTATAGAAGAAATAGTCCAGCACATAGCCCCCTGTGAAACCACGACTTGTTATTTTTACACTCTGGATTTTGTACAGATTAAATAAACAAGATACGACATATAAAAAAATGAACTTTTAGAGGTGCTGGTTGCCTATGGTCTCTGTGCTGAGCGTAGCTAACCGGCTGCTGGCTGTAGCTACAGCGAGACCAATAAATCAGCCGGGCCGATATATCGGACAATATTAGATTATAAAGAGATATAATTATATCAGTCGATAGTAACAAAAAATTGCGTTACAGAAATGCCAAATTAGTATAACTATGGCTGAAATTTCTATTCACAATGAAATGAGAAAACAAAATATTAAAAATAAGTTTTTCCAACTCCCAAATGGCAAAGTCAGTACAGGCTTCAAAAATCCAGTATCTGTCCGACCATAGTACATATTCAATATACACACGAGAGATCTTCTCATCTAACTTTTGGCAAGAAAGCGAGTAAGCGTATTTTCTCAAATGTCGAACTGTTCCTTTAAAATGATCACAAGGCGGTGTGTCCAAATTATAAGCAGGGTTTTAGTGTGTAGTGTGTTCACATGGAAAAGTGACACACAGTATGCATTACTGAATGCTGACGATTTCTGAGTGTCGTCAATGGACACTATTCTCCCACAATGCAATGCACTAAGGAAATGGAGGACATACTCACAGCGCGCAAATGTAATAATTTCCTCTTAGTATACAAGGGGAAAGTACTTTGTATACCAACTGTTAAAACACTAAACTTAGATACTTTGTATGTATGTAGCACATACTCTGTCGAATTCTTTGGGACACACACACGGTATCCGCGGTAAGAAAGAGACACTAGTGGAGAACGTGAACGACGGTGATGATGACGATGGTGCTGATGGGGGGCCCCTGAAACAACTGTCAGCGTTTGGGTCTCCCCAGGCCTCATTAGCACTGGAAGTGCAGTCTCTCTCCCGAAGGCACTTGGCTCTCACCTTTGCCAGAACTGCAGAGCGCGTAACCGGCATCATCCGCGGGATTACCTTCTACGCTACGTAACTGAACAGGAGACAGGAAGCACTGGGGTGGAAGTGGAGAAGCGAGGAGGGAGGCTGATAGGAAGAGGGAACTGCAGTCAAAGCAGGAGAGCGTAGCGCGCCGCTCATTAGTGATGTTGCGCCGCGGTGTTGAGTTGGTGAGGAGGCTTGTGTGTTTTAATTCTTCCGAGTGAGAGGGTCTCAGTGGGAGGCTTTACAGACGTGCATGTGCATGCGGCTGGAGGAGAGGAGGGTTGTTTAGGACGACAGTTTGGCCAAATTGAAGGGAAATGCAGGATAAGGAAAGGAGTGAAATGAGATAAGGGGAAAGAAAGGAAAGGTGAGAGAGGACGCAGGGCGGTCACGGAAGGAAGAAAACAGTAGAGGACAAAGGGGGAAAAAGTCCTGTGACTGAAACGTATAACCACACATTAGATAAATGAACTTTTACTGTGTGCACACAAAAGCGCAAACGCACTGTAGCCAATGTAAAAAAAAAAAAAAAAAAAAACTTAAAGGAGCGTTTCTTTTCCGTCTTTCTTTCACACCTATTCATTGTCTTCCTTTGTCTGCTTGTCTGGGTCATGCTCTCCTCAGGTGCAGAACTTAGCCACTGTGAACAAAGAGGAAATCAATCACTGTTCACCAATCAGCTAAGCTCTGTGCCTGGCTGGAGAGAGGATACAAAACCTGTCCGGCGGACTGACGTGCACGCATGCACGCGCGCACACACACACACAGAGACACACACACACACACACACACAGAGACACAGACACACACACACACACACACACACACAGAGACAGAGACACACACACACACATTTCCAAATCACCAGCTCCTTAAACACACTCACACACACTCAAATAATCATATCTTCTTTAGTTTTAAGTTCTGGGAGGACAAATGAGAGAGAGAGAGAGTGTTTGTGTGTGTGTGTGTGTAGGAGGGGCTGTGGTTGCCATGGCAGCCGGCTGGGTCAGGGCTGTGTGGTAATCCCTGGCAATGTGATTTTATCATAAGTCACAAATCAGCACGCCAGGAACCCTCACAGCCCAGACATGAAAGAACAAGATTCTTCTTCTTCCTCTTCTTCCTCTAACTACCTCCTCAAGTCCAGCTCCAGTCCAGCGCTAACCTGCAGCGCCCCACACATGAAATATCTCGAACTTAGTTTTTTTTTTTTTTTTTAGTTCTTTCTCCTTCTCTTTCTCTCTTACGTCTGCCATCAGAGCGCAGTCATGAAAGGCCAGACCTGTAGCTCCTCGTTGCTCCCTCTCGCGCCATTTCCTTGGTTACCCCTCTCCTCTCCCATTCAGCACGCTCGGCTAACCCGGCGATATGCCCCTCATTAAGCGGATCAAGAGGGATTCCAGAGGCATGTACCGGGGTAAGAAAAGAACAAGGGAGTGAACGGGGAGGGAAAAAGGAAAAAAAAAAAGAAAAGAAAAGGGAGAAACCACCCTTCTGCTTTAAAGGGTTGTGCTTTTTAGGTTTAAAAACACAGAGCAGGGAGTGTGCCTTGACAGACATGTTGTTTTCAGTTTAAACCCTCTCAGCCCGCCTCAGCCTAATCCCACTGTATTGTGGTCTGTGTGTGAGTGTGTGTGTGTGTGTGTGTGTGTGTGTGCGTGTGTGAGGGTGTAAAAGGGTACAGGGAGGACTGAGCAAACTGAGCAGTAAAACATGAATCCATCTCCCCACAGTGGAATATGAAAAAAATAAGGAGGTTGGTTCATCCATCATTTTAATTGGAGAGAGATCTGGACCTGAGCTCAGTTGACCAGTGTGATCCAGATTGATGTTTACACAGGCATGTTTGGTTCAGTCCAACGGGAAGCAATAGTAAGAGTTAGGATATTAATCTCTCCATACTAAATGCTATTCTTTTTAAGGTGCATTCAGTTTCATCCCTCCTGTACTTGTAGCGAAGCTCCACAGGGAGGTGTAGTGAAGTATGACGACAAAAGATCTGCGGGCACAGACAGGTAGGCGCTACATATATATATATATATGTGTGTGTGTGTGTGTGTGTGTGTGTGTGTGTCAGAGAGATTTATCAGGACTGAGCCAGATGACGAGCACTTGTCCTGAAAGCCTTTCCCATCCTGTGCAAATGCATAAAGCTGTCTCTGTCTGTGGGTGTGTGTTTGTGTCTGAAGATAAAAGCCTGTCTTGCAGGGGCTCGGTCGCGGCCTAAAAAAAGGATTTAGTGCCGTAAGTCACTCAGGTTGATGGGGACAAGTATTTAGCAGCACCTCTTGGCGCAGCCTGTGTTGACCAAGGTCACGGAGGCCTCGTTCGACCTTGTACTCGCTGCACTGGGGGCTTGCTGGACAGTCACACAGCCTGATTGTAAAGTTGATCTTAGCGTTAAGTCACTAACTGCTGAGGTACCTAATTCACACCGACGTCTTTACTTAACGCTATAACGTAACTAGCGTGTACGTACCGGCGCCTTGATAAATGTAAAGGGATGTAATCTGTCACAACGTTCGCCCGGAGGAAATTTCCCAAAACATTTCAGTGAATAATGAAACATGTACATTCAAACTAATGTTACATTTGAACTTTTAAGAGGTTTTTGAAGCCAACATGATAAAGCATTTGCCTGTTTCAGCTTCCCAAATGCGAGGATGACATTTTCTTTGTTTAACTTTGATTGTTGCATATTTAGTCAGAAATATTTTATGATCCACATTTTCAGGTACTTACACAAATAACAACAATAACAACAAAAAAAAAACTCAAATAAATGGGCGTCCCTATGATCTAGTGGTTTAAGGCGCATATTGTTTAATTGCAATGTCCCTTTTAGATTCCAGTTGGGGACGTCTCGTGCATGTCAACCCCTCCAAATAATTAAAAAATGTTTTTTTAAAACATGTAAAATAATAAATAAATAAAAATAAAACAAGCTGGAGATATTTTGGTTCACAATGCTATAGCATTCGATCCACAGTGTGCTACCGTCTTGTTTAAAAGCTCTCATTCAGAGGTTAGTGTCAGTAACAGCAGGACGATCAGCATCTTCACTCCAGCCCTCCCTTCCGCTCTTCCTCTTCCTCCCTTTCCTTACTGTCTGTCTGCATAAACCATCATTTTCTCGCATCACCTCATTTAGTGTGACACCAATAAACCCCTCGGCGTTTGGAATCGTCGAAAAAAAGTTCAGCGGCCAACAGTATGAAAATCACCCCACATCGAGCAGAAACCGCCCTGAGCCCCTCAGAAAGCGCTCGCTGACCCGTTCTCTCTTTTTCTCTCCTCCCACTCGCGTTTGTTTGAGGAACACATTCCCAAATTCCTTCTCTGACAAACACATCCTGATGGCGCTGCTGTGAAACCCCGGAGAAAGACGCATTCTGTGTCTGCGCACGCGCACACACACGCACACACACACCTCTCAATGGGCTCAGAGAGGAATGTGAAGAATAGGTAGCCAAGTGACCCAAGTGTGGACTGTCCCGCTGGTGAGCTGTAAAAGCTCTCTTTTACAGTGGCCATTTAAAGACCAAAAGCTCTGATACCAGGTAGATATTTTGTCTTTCATGTGTATGAATACTTAAAAAACAGAAGTATAATAATAATAATAATAATAATAATTTGCCTGATATCTCAAAGTCAAATGATCAGATACGCAACACAGAACACAGCCAGTGTGTGCTTTGTCACACTCGTGTTATCGGCTCTTTTCTCCTCAGGCGGTTCAAGTAAAATTCACCACCCAATTAGAAGCATTCAAGTGTCAAACTGAACTGCGAATATGAAGGAACTTAAACCCAGAGGGATTCTATTTTATAAACCCACACAAACATATTTTTACATTTCTGATTCAGCTTGAGACCTGTTGATTCCTGTCCATATTGAGAGCCATTGAGAGCAGCTACATTTATTATTATTATGAAACTCCACTAACTTGCGGAGATGTTGAAAGAAATTAAAGTGACAAAGAAGAAGATGAAACTTTTGTAAATGCTACTGGGGACGCAAAAAACGACATGACACACAGTGAATGAAGGAGACTTTACCTCCAGTGTCACAGGACCATCTCCTCCACTACTCTGCGTGCCGATTGGTCCATTTCTTCCTGGACCAGTGAGAGGCAGCGACAGGCCAGAGCCTGCTGCTCGGGATCCTCCTGAACCATCAGCTCCCCGTACAGATACACACCCATGGCCTGGAACGCATGTACACAAATCAATTAGTTTATTTTCTCTCGAGTTGAATCAGTGTTTGAAAAAAGTGTTTGAAGCCTTCATTGCATCACGCAGGACACATGTTCAACAGTTGGATGTGTATTTACTTGGTCATGAACCAGGAAGTGTTCCACATCTCTGTAAGCCTGAGTATACGCATGTTTGACCACCAGCTCACACCAGCGATGTCGGACCTGGAAGACAAAACAGAGGAACAAAAAAACCCAACTATTTATGGAATCAGAAAAGCAAATATTTCATTTAGTCATTTTAAGTTTGACCTTGAGATAGAAAGTCTCCTCTTTAAGAGACTTTTGGAAAAAATGGCAGCACAATGTTGTCAACATGGACTAACAAAGAACCAAGAAATCAAAGATAAGAAGATTAAGAAATTAGGCATTAACAGATTCAAAATTCCACAATTTCTCATTTCAAACTAAATACATTACAATAATGGCACTTTCCAATATGAGTCCTTAAAATAACCATGGTGTTGTGTCTATAGTTATATTAGGTAACTGGTGTTTGTGTTGTTCTTTCAACGCTGATGGAGCTGACCACATGGCAGCTTTACCAACTAATATATACCCTTGGTGTAGACAATGAACTCAGAGGGATACTCTTAAACACGTTATACCACTAAGAAAAACAATCCTAAAAAAAGCACAATGGTGATTTATAATCTTATTTTTATTAATTCTTTTTTTTTTCTAAGAGAAAGACAATTTACTGGCATGGTTTTGACCAGTGCACTCACACAACAATGTGAGCAGGTTTCCCTCAATGCCAGCAACAAAAGACAAACGGCTCATGTGACAATCTGAGAGACAGCTAGAAGCTGCTCCTTTAACAATAAATAGATTCATTCAGAATCAGAGGATTAACAGACGTGAACTTTGCTTTAGAGAAGAAACCGTCTCAATCTAAAGTTCAAGATATATTTAAATCTCTGACTATGTGCATATGTGTGTGTTTGAAGCGTGTGTGTGTGAATATAGGTGTGTGTGTGTGTGTGTGTGTGTCTGTTTTTACTGTATTTGCGCATGTGTGTGAGAAAGCTAATGCCTGGCCTTTCTCCCAGAGGATCAATAGGAGCTCTGTTGCCGCGGATACAGGAGAGATCAGAGACTGGCTCTGTCCCTGCCTCAGCCATCATCCTTCATCATCTGCTATGAGTGTGCACGTTTGTGCGTGTGTGCAGGCGGGGGATACGTAGTGCACGTGTATATGGATACACTCTTGTGGAGGAGACAGATAGAGGATGATAAAAGAGACAGAAGAGCGTTAAAAAAAAAATCTAGATGAAAAATCTTTTCAGGCAGCGTCACTACTTTAAACCCGACTGATTTGTTCGTGGGTATTTCAATCCCGATCATAACTATCTCCACACACTCAGGATAATAAACTAGTCCCTTGGCGGAGTACAGTGACCATGCGTGGGATTTTTGGTGATTGATTCCATTTCAACAGCTTAAGCTTTGGGCGATTTTACAGCACTTGTAGACATTTTGCGGCAGTATTCTTGAAAGGAGCCGAATGGATCGACCTGATCGGCATGAATGTGCGCACACTCTTAATAGGAGGTTTTTTTTTTTTTTTTATTGTGCCAGAAATGTTGCGCTGCCCTCCACCTGTTTATGCAGCATTACTATGGAGACTTAGCAATGCTCCATTTACAACAGCCACATTTAAATCCTCGCATTATCTCCATAAACATGAGTTTAATTGGTCTCAGAAGGGTTTTCTAGCTCCACTTTCATCAAAATCTTCACATCTTCCCTTTTTTTCCATAATATTCTCTGCCTCTGTTTACTCTGGAAGGCTGCAGAAATCCCACAGCACACATGACGAAAAAGCAAAGGGTATGAGCTAAGTGTAACACATGCTCCTCTACCTTCTGCCCACATGGGAACAAGGATAAGTGTGTGTCTGTATTCATGAGTGTGGGAGTGCGCACGAGAGTGTACAGTATGTGTACCCTCTGGTGCCAGGCCTGCCCTTCTGACCTGCGTCGCCCGGCAGCTGTTCCTTGTGCTGGGTTACATTCCTGGGGAGAGCCCTGGGGCAGAGCAGCTGCCTGGTGCACCTCTCCTTACCCCCTTTTTTTGCTCTGCTTCCTCTCGCTGGGCCCCTCTCTCTCTGACAGCACATGCACTAACACAGTGACATTCCTTCATTTATTACTGCACCCCCACCCCTCCTTCACCCGCCACCTCCGATTCCGACACACACACACCAACGCTACAACCGCAACTAACGTATTACGGCACTTTGGTCTCTAAAATGTCAGAAAATAGTGAGCTGACCTCTTCAAATTGCTTGTTTTGCCCAAAGATATTCATTTTACTATTACGTAAAGACAATAAAAGCATCAAATCCCACACAACTGACAAGCTGGCGCTATAGGGAATGTTTGACCTTTAACTTTGAACAGTTAACCGATAATTAAAATATTTGACAATTAAATCAATCAAGTAATCAATTTATAAACTGTTTCAGCTCTACTTTCAACCATATATCTGTTCTCCATTACACTATCTAATTATAGTCGACATTATTGTTTTCCTATCTATTTGTTTGCAGAGTGGCATCTATTAGTCCTGGAAAGGGATTCCCTCATCTGGAGTTTTACATTTTTCCCATTAGTTTTTATGGGAGGAGATTTTTTTACTTGTTCACTTGAGGAGCTGTTTTTGTTTCAAGTCTGTGAAGCCCACCGAGACCGTCACTGCGATGAAAGGCTGTACAAATAAACGTGACTTTTTTATGGCCTTTCTTAGACACTCCTTGGTTCATTCTTAATTATTAATTTTTCCTCTCTTTCTGTTGTTTCCCGTTCTCGGCTCCACATGTGGCTGGAGGAACCAGACTGGATGTGGTCCAGTGAAGTCTCCAGTCACTGGAGAAGTAAACCCAACCTGGGCAGGAGCAGACAATGTGTCCTGTGTGCTTCACCGGCAGATGGCCTTCGACACACAAAAGCATGCATGTAGGCTCTCACACAATCAGAAATGTGCTCATGAAACTAGACACACACGCATAAACACACACACACACACACACAGAGTCACACAGTGTCTCGCATCACATGAGGCTCATATGAAAGGATGTGGGCCAAAGTCATGAACTTTCTTTCTCTCTCTCTCATACATGCAAACACATGACAGACACACACACATGTATTCATGGCCACTCACACCGTTCACAAAGCAGTCCCCCACCGCACACGCACCGGTGCTCAGCCACATATTTCCTTTCGTGTCCCGCCGTTCGCACGCTCACGCACACAAACTTTGGCTCGCGCGCCGGCTTTCACAGCACCTTTAACCCACGGACAACCTTCTTTAGCACTTTCACAGCACAGCGTATCACTATTAACTTCTCTCTACTACCGAGACATGTTCAGCCAGGTGGTAAAAGAATGTGTAACAGCACGCTGTGCTTCTTACACCAGATTAAGTTGAAGTACTGAGAAAATACCTTATGAAATAGATTCATACAGTTAATAAATAGCAAATCAGTAAACTCCGTCATTAATGTGGTATGAAAATGTCATCAGAAGATTTGTTTCAGGGTGAACCATCTGTGTTGTGTTTTTGTCGTATCACGATGCAACATATTACTAACCGCTCTTCAGAAGCCATGAGAATCATTTCTATAATCCAATATTCATCTACTCTGAAAAGCTTCTCTATTGAGGTAAACAGTGAGGGGCTACAGAGGCTGAATTGCACTCAGTCTGTTTGTTCAAGAAGTTTGAACAGATCAATCATCAGTCTTCTGAAGGGGATGCATTACCAGACAACGCACAGCGTGTGAGAAGAGGAATACAATCGGAGCAGGAGACAGAGACGCAGAGAAAAACGAGAGAGAGAGAATAAATGGCCACATTTATAAGGATAGGCAGTAGGTGATTAACCTCTTCTGAATGAGATTACTAACATTAGGACGGGACCATTGCCTTTAGTGTGTGTATGTTTGTGTATGAGAGAAAGAGTGTGTGAGTGTGTTTCCATCCATGACTATGTGCATAATGGCCCTGTGTATTTTTAGCGAACACTGAACGTTTTTCCTGGAAACTGCAGATGAGAATCTGCTTTCATCTGCCAGGAAGTCTGACTAAAGAGGCTGAAAACTA
This sequence comes from Nannoperca obscura, assembly GCA_036024295.1. Classification (NCBI taxonomy): domain Eukaryota; kingdom Metazoa; phylum Chordata; class Actinopteri; order Centrarchiformes; family Percichthyidae; genus Nannoperca; species Nannoperca obscura. Next base: position 4,864 of record JAVQJL010023955.1, on the reverse strand, counting down.
AAGCTGGACCCGAGGCCAAACACAGAGTGGCCTCGGCTTGTGCCCGCAAGGTTACTTGCTACAATTAAACACAAGACAATGACATCAAGAAGTGAGGAAAGTCACTGAAACGAACGTCAGATTCTAGCTAATAAACGGACAGAAGTACATTCAAAATTCTAAATTAGAGGCAACTTTTTTGATTTGTGAGAACTTTGAACATGTGGCCTGACTGTGATTTGAGTTTGGAATGTAAATAATAAAAATGTCCTCAGATGCAACTTTAGATGTCTGGATTCAATACAATAATTGGCTCTGTACAGCAAGAAAATCTGAGTACCATTATATACATTACTGCCCCAACAAAACAGCTCATATAATTAATAAGAACTTGTAAAAAACTAAATATGTATCAAATTCTTCTTTTAAAGGACAAGCCATGTGTTAACGATGGAGGTTAGCGTGGAACGTTTACAAGCTCTGCTGCCGCTGTGTTTTCACACTCATGCTCCTGTGCTGAGAGGCGGCGCTGTACAGTAAAGTACTCTTCTGCTCACACAGCTGCAGAGGACAAAAACAGACGGGAAAACACACACACACACACACACACACACACACACTCACAAACATCATTAATAGTACTATTAAGGAACTTTGTGCAGTACTAAAACATGAAGCAAATACTTGTGGGATTCAGTCAGTAATGGTGGCTGTAAAGAAGAGAGCTGCTATTAGAGCAGAATTTACTACACATTACTAAGCGGTGTGCCTTGTGATGGAAAGGGAGAGGAAACCTTCTACTTTTTATTATCGGAGGAGATTATGGAGCTCGGGTGCATGCGCTCACTTGTCTGAGTGTGCGCGTGAGCATTTTTGTGTGTGTGTGTGTGTGTAGTCTTACCTCAGCATCTTGATTCTGTAGGCTGTAAGTTCTCTGCAGAGCGCGCATTGTTGCCACGCTTAGCTCCCCTTGCTCGAGCAGAAGCTCCAAAAGCATCACTAGCTGCTCCGACGTCACCTGAGGAGACAAAACAATTCATGACATTAATACAAGATCCCTCAGCAAATATATTGAGACACATTATTGGAGATTATGAGCAAAAGAAAAGTCACATCCTCCTTACACCAGCAGCTTCAAACTACTAAACTAGCAAAAATTACAAACATATTGCGTCTGTTCTCAAATATATTTCATTTATATTTCATTTATTTTCAAAAAAATACATTTTCTTTTCAGTGCCGGGAAAGGCTCAGTGAAAAAAAACACACATCAATAAAAGTAAGGCAATTAATGCAGCCTTTCAAATGGAGGAAATGGTAGCATAATAAAATTGAGCTGAACTGGCAATTAAATAAATATGGTAAACCAACTGAATCTTGTACAACTGGGAAATATTACAAAACGGGCAAAAGGAGTATATTAGGATTTCAACCGAGGACAGAAGAGAAGTGAAACTAAGCAATGAAGTTGTCTGATTTTGTCCTATTGTAAAGAAATGAGAACAGCACTGTTAAGGGACACACACTGCCAAAAAAAAGACATCTTTTAAAACATTCATTCTTTATAGGTTGAAAGACGGCAGTGAAATCCCTGATTGCAGCCTTGACAGAGCCTTAAAATTGAAGGTTTCCCATTTCCTTAAGGAAACAGGAAATAAATGCCTTACTGTTGCTTCTTAATAGTGACATGTACTACTAAGAAGCAACAGTAAAGCTGATTAGGTTTACCTTAGGATAACCCAAAGTAAGCAACCTATTTTCTTCCAGTGACTAACATCTTCAGGGACGGTGAGAGCTCAGCGGGACGGTGAGAATAGACGATCATTCTGAGGACGAATGTGGGCAGCGATATGAGAGAGCGACTTCCTCCTCTGGAGAGAGCTGTGCCCAGCCCTGCCTGCTTCTCTCCTGCATACCCCCAGCACTCCCAGCCACACTCTCTCTCTGGTCCCAGTCTGGGACACAATTAATGGCTGAAGGCTCTATAGAGGCCGACGTGAAAACAGGTATGAAGTGTGTGTGTGTGTGTGTGTGTGTGTGTGCGTGACTGAGTTAAGCAGAGCGCGAGAGAGAGCAAGGGGGAAAAAAGCGAAGGAGGTAGACAGACAAAACTCTTCTATTCAGGTAAACACATACAGTAAACAGCTGCATTTGTGCAATGTATTTTGTTAAAGCATATATCCTTGGTAAACAATCTCCTTAGTGCTGCTGGGAAATACCTGGCCTAAAACCAGGAAGTATTTCAGCATGTAGCTGTTGGAGCTGAGGGAATAACACCCGGACTCTAGCTGGCAAATGGTCAAATCAAACACTACATTACTGCTACACAAGCACACACACACACACACCTAACTCCATTGAAAGTCTGATATCCAGTCTTTCCCT
>JAVQJL010023953.1:0-43219 GCA_036024295.1 Nannoperca obscura | reverse complement strand
TATTTTCTATTCATTTCACAACGTATGGTGGTGAATAAGTGTGACTTTTCATGGAAAACACAAAATTGTTTGGGTGACCCCAAACTTTTGAACGGTAGTGTATATATATATATAAATGTATATGTCTCTCTCTCTCATCCCAATCTGGTTTCTGCCTGTAAAAAGCAAGTTTTTTTTCCCTTGCCACGGTCGCCTAGTGCTTGCTCTTGGTGGAAACTGTTGGGTCTCTGTGAATATAAACAGTACAGTCTAGACCTGCTCTACATGAGAAAATGCACTGAGATAATGTTGTTATGATTTGGTGCTATATAAATTAAACTGAGCTGAATTGAATTGAATAAGGTTTTCCACTTGCAGCACCGTGCAAAGACACAGCATAACATTCCTTAAGCACAGGTTTTCTAGTTCATAAATGTTCTACAACACACTCAGTAGCCTGTTATGTGAAAGTGTATTCATGTGTATTCATTTTCACTTCAGACTTTTAGGTACACGTGCTTTCCATGTATACTGTGGTTTTACTGACCCTGTTTAACCCCTCGTCTACGAGTACATCACCCAAGGGAAGGGCTGGTGTCTGTGCTTCTGTTTGACCTGGCTCTTTTCATATGACCTCCTGCTTTTTGATCTTCATGTAAATGAATTAGAAGAAATGGATGAATGGGATCCTGGAACCTGACATGTGGTCCTGTTTTTTTAATGCATAGTTTAGATGGATTCAATTAGCCCTTTTGATTTCTCAGAGGCCTTTGTGGTCTGAAAGAGTTAAGTTGTGCCATGTACCATACAGCTTATTGTTCTCGAAAGCAGATGACCTAAATCTACCATCTGATCTGTCACTTACACCGAGGAAAGAGAAGCCACTCGTGTACAGTGAGGTCTCAGTAGCAATACTGAGCAGACGTTAGGCCTCCAAATAGCGTGGACTCGTATAATTAAAAAGCTACTCATCTTCTTTGCTTGTAAAGCTCTGTTAGCCTTTGTATACTCCAGTGATAAAGTGATGCACCTTCATATGCCTCAGCTGTCACCTGCCTCTGGACACTGCTGCATCTGTCTGTTGGCTGTCCAGGAAGTGCTCTCTCTATAACCCCTGACCTCCGAAACCGGGTTCTGAATAAACAGCTAATTGGCTGGGTTTCCTGTTTAGCCTGTTGGGAATGCCGACTATTTCTGTCTGTTTAGAGTTCTGCCTCTCTCTCTTTCTCATAGTTGTACTCTCTGTATTGTTTATGAAAGAACAATGTCCTTCACTACAACTGTGCTCCAAACATCAGGCTTTGGGGATTATACAGTAGTGACCAGACTCTGCAACTCCCGTGCGTTCCTTGAAATCGGTGCCTTTTGTTGTCTGTGGGAGGGTTTCAGTTCGCTTATTTTGTGGCCTTTGTTTATTTTTGAAAGTCAGCTTTCAAGTCCTGGTGTACAGAGTAGCAAGATTATTGAAATACTGTGTGTTGAAATGTCTTAACTTGAGACAAATGAGGGTTATTATGAGAGGATGCCACATGTGAATTTCATTTTTTCCCCAAACAACACACACATGAACCCATCTGTATAGGTTTAAAGAAGGAAACTTTGCATATCATAGCAGAAATGTATTTTACTCTCATAGAAAATGCATTGATATCAGATATCAGATTAGCGCACACATATGCATATTCAAGCACACCAAAACTGAGCATGTGCACTTTCTAGTAGTTTTTTCCCCTGCATATTAAGCTTAGTCAAAAAGGAACTATTTTTATCTAAACTGTCTGTGTTGAATTAAATGGCTTGCTTCTTTGCCAGATGTGACTTTCTCCTCTGCTATCTGTATTGAATTATTCAGGCAGTTCCGGCTCTTCAGTAGCTTTCATCTCAGGCCTGCATTCAGTTATAGGAGAGATAATGTGCCTAAAGTCAAGTGAGAGACCTTAAAGGTTCAGGAGTCATAGGTTCAAATGTAGGCTATGCCACGCGAAGACTGACTCTGCTCTCAACTTAATATTGTGATTTATTTCAACAATTCAGTGTGGATTTGGGAAAATTACTTCTTTTTTTTTTCGAAGCCAGAAATTAGGCTCTTTCTGAGGCTCCAACTCTGGAAATGAATGTGGATTCTGGGATAGTAATTGATATTCATATAGCACATTTTTACAGAAAAATGATTTTGGTTTAAATGCTAAAACAGTCAGAGTGGCCTCAGTTTCAGTATATATTTATTATCAGTGGAGCAGCTCTCGTCTCTTCATTGCGGCTCAGTTTAAAAACATGTCTCTGGTTTCTAATTTTGGTAGATAGTTGCAGGAAGATATTGACTGAGGTGTGCAGGATAAGTGGAGCACAAGATTTACTTTCCATGTTTTGTTTGGTCCTTGAATGTCTTCAAATCATCCTGATATTGTGGCTGAAATGAAGAAGTAAGTCAGGCCAGTTTGTCTCTGTATACCAAGACTGGAGGATTAAATCTGGTCATTAACTGAGTTGGAAGGTGCAGAGCTTAAGGCAGTGTTTTTATTGATGTGGCAGGAAACGGGGGGGTGAATGCTGCTGCTGAATCTGTAAATTTCACAGACTGTTCACAGTCCGCTCCCACTTTTAAAGGCGCTCACACAGCTCCACTTTCTCGATTAAGAACACGCTTAATGTCGCAAACAGCCCATTAAGCACCATGTGGTAAGGGCAAAGATGATGTGAAACTGAAGGGTGTGTTAATGATGGTGGCCTGCATCAAGGCAGGACTTCTGCTGTACCCCGAGCTCCTGCTAAAGGGGACATGGACAGGTCTGTAGATCCCGAAAGTTACTTTACAACAGCTAAGCTAAACACCTACTGGCTGTTGCTTTATATTTTGCTTACAGACATAAGTGTGATGGAAATCGAGAAGCTGGTTAACTTGTGAAGACATTTCAGGAGAATTACACAGACGTTTAATTGAAGCTCAATTGAGGAGAATAGAGATCAGCAGTACAAGTGAACACTGTGTAATGACAATGTCTTTCACAATGAGAGTGGTATTGAGCTTCTTATTTAACTCTGCAAGGAAGCAAAATGGCGTATTTCCCAAAAAGTCAAACAGTTCTTTTAAAAGTCTATATAAAGGTCCATCTTAACTGACTTTGTCCCTCAGAGCAAAGTGATTACTTTAAATATCCATTTCCCATGATCCGCCATCAGTCAAAGACATCTCAACCTCACTTCCATTGTGTCCTGTGGCCCTTTTCCCTCTGGTCTGATAAGAGACCTATAAGCCAAGTGATTCGTCAGTAGGGAAAGAGCTAATTAACATGGTCTGTGCCATCACTTGTTTGATGTGGAAAGATATATGCAAAATGATTATCTAGGTTACAGCCTCCCTCCTAATCTTCATGTCCGACTCAGTGTTTCACATTAATTGGAAACATCTTAAGCTAATGTCTCCGGTCAGGCTAATCTCATGAAACTGCAGCACCAAGTGGACATTTCACTTGGCTCTCATCCTCCTCTTGTGACCCCATTCACTCTGTGTTTGGTTAAACCTGAGCTGTCCCTTAACAGTGAAGCAGATGGCCAAGATAGTAATTTAGCATATTTGAGTTTAGCATGATAAGATATGCTTCACTTGATTCCCAGTGGAATATTTCTAACAATACTGTGGTGTTTCTTTCTTTTTTACAGGATTCTAAGCCACAACAAAATCAGAGTTCTGAGAAATGGATCCTTCTTTGGACTTTATTCTTTGGAGAAACTGTGAGTAACTTACTGTTTATAATCCTTTATGATTATTGTACTTCTGCAGATGCTTTAATGTCATGTTTGTTTACATGAGATACATCTTATGCGTCCATGTGTGAGCTGTTATTTTAGTTTGCCTCAGGGCCTTTGTAGAGAAGTACAGGCAGTCTATCAGTAAGATCTGAGCAGCTTTGTGCACTTCTATCCAATCATGGGCTTCTGTCCAGCAGGGAGGATGATACGCTCAGACTGCTATCACAGAGTTATGTTGAAAAGTTCACATAATTACACTTCAGTCCTTCATTATCAGGTAAGCCCCACTCCACAGGACAAGATAAGGGAGATCTCTGGCAGGAGGTGTGTGTTGGCAGTTTTGCCTGTGATTCACAGAAATCCTTAGTAACTCATAATCTCTCTGAATGGGGTGTGAGACAAGTGATAGACAGGATTATTTCTGAGAAAATATAAATAAATGGCAGTCCTGGTGACAAACAGGAAAGGAACTATAGTGGTAACTGTTGCCTATCAGAATAGCTCTTAACTCTAATAGTCTCTATGTGGGTCAGTTGGTCCACCACCTTTGGTCCAGACTGAAATATCGCAACAACTATTGGATGAATTGCCATGGAATTTGGCACAGATATAATGATAAATCCCCATGACTTTGGTGAGCCCCTGCGTTTTCCTTTAATGCCACCATGAGATTAACATGTTGGGTTTTTAGTGAAGTGTCTCAACAACTTTTGGATAGTTTGTCATGAAATTTGGTATGTACTACCACCCCTGGCTTCTTGGATACTCTGATGTGAGAACTACATCTAGCATGTGTTTCCCACCAGAAGGTGTGCTGTTTTACATAGCATTCCAGTAAAGCTTTATGGCGTGCTGGTAGCTAACAACACACATGGAGCAGCTTCAGTCTGGATACTGTAGTCTGGCAGACATACTTATTTTGTTGGAGAGGGGGTGGGCATGTTGAAGGGATATTAGTTCCACATGCCACTCGCAGCTGCCACCCATGAAGCTAACAAGCTTCTCAAAAATGTCGAAAGAAAGAAAAATATGGTAATTTGCTGCAGTTGTTAGCTTGTTAGTACCTACCTGCTGGAGATCACACCAGATGTGCCAGTCGAGAACAAATGCCAAATTTGCTGAATTGCTGTTTTTATGTCTGCCATGTGAACCCCATGGGTGAATAGTTCCATGGCCAAGTTCTCAGTCCTCAACTCAATTGTTTGCACCGAAGACGCTGACAAAGTTGTTGACAGGAAGATACTAAACTAAGATCATGTGACTAATACTACTTGGCATAATAATTGATAGATCTGTAGCTTGAGGTGTTTGATGTAAAATGAGATGATGGTGCTTGTTTTTGTAAGTGCAGACAAGGTACCCTGTAGTGCTGTAGGGTCGGTGGGTCGGGTAACCTGAGCTTGCCCACTAACTGGCCCTTGTAGCTGGACCAGTGATAAAACTAGCAGGGGGCAACGGGGTGGAGCTTTCCTGGGGGCTCATAACTGAAAGACCTGGGAGAAAGACAGAGAACCGGCAACAAACTAACACACACACACACACACACACACTTATGCTCCACAGAGGGAGTGAAGAGAGGACTTAACGTAAATCACGCAGGCCTCATTTCACTCCTCTGCCTCAACCTCTGCTGGCTCTTTAACACACAGCGGTGGAGGTCTGCTCACTCACTCTGACGTCTTCAACCTTTAATTGAGCCCTGCACAGCTTATAATTACATCTGAGCTCATGGTAAAATTGTTGTCTGATGTGAAAAATGCCATATTGAAATTCACTGTTGCAGTGATGGAAGGGTTTGAAGGGGTGAAAACAGAAGTGAGTTTACAGTAAAGGTTTGGAGTTTTTGTTTTTGCTTCATGTTCGTACTGTGAGATTTCAGCCCGCCATTGCTCTTCAGGTCGTCTCATTGTTTCCAGTATGTTGTCTACATGTGCTTGTTATTTGGAGCAGTAGTGAACAGTTACTCATATTATGTGGTCAGTGCTGTAATAAAAGGCCAGCCCACTAGGGCTGAGTAAACACACATCAGGGAATTACACTGCATCTCTTCCCCTACATGACAAGGATAAACACAGTCTGCTCCCTGACTGCACACACACACTCTCACTCTCAACCCATCTCTGATGGGACTCCAGTGTGTACTGTTACTCCGAGTGTGTTTCCTAGTATGGGCACCCTCGCTTCTTGTCCAGTCATTTCATATGGGTCTGGTAACTCTCTCAGCAGACGCACACTCACACCCACACACTCACACCAGACGTCTATTCAGCATTGAATGCAGTCTGATCTGCTGTTGTTAGTGGGAGAATACAGCTCCAGGGCAGGCCACCCTCCTCCAGGCCTGGGCCAGACAGTGCAGCGATCTACACAGTTAGCCCTTTCATTGGGACAAACCTCCTCAAAGCCACTATTGCCTTCATAACCTGCCAAACCACCCAAGTGCAGAGGAGCAATTTTGCCTTGTTTGTTTTTGCCCTCTTACTGGACTACTGTGTTTTTGTAGCTCTTTTAAATAGGCTTCCCATCCAACAGCTACATTTGGATCTTGGAATACCTCCGTTTTTTCCAGCTTGCGGGGTGAAGCACTAGTTGAATCATACCTGGCTTCTGTGGTGGTGTTTGCTATATGCAAAATAATTATGTCACATTCATACACATCATTGGGCCTTACATACTGTAGGTGCGTACCTATTTGAGTAGCTTCACCTCTGTGCACACCCTTTCTGATGGGAGCTGACGCTGGCAGCTCCACTAACGAGCCGGGACCTTTATGAGTTGCCGACAGATCCCAGCAGCCTGTCCTGCACTGATTTGAGGCAAGGTAATGAGAATAATGAGCAAAGAGGGCCGAGGCAGTCTGGCTCTAGTCCAACTGGGCCCCACTGCACCATGGGACACAGGACAGGCAGGCAGGGCACAAGGGGCCCTCATTACCAGGTCTGAGAAGGAGCAGAGAGGGAGAGCAGAGGGCAGCAATGATGATGGATGAGGGAGCAGCAGGGCGCTTGCTTTGGACAGGTCTGAAAGGCAGGAGTGAGGCTTGTGGTTAGGACCGGTTAGCAGCTTAAGGTGTTGGCACCATGAAAGAATTTGTCAACAAGAGAGTCTGAAATTATCCCTTCTGTAGGAATGTACCTAACTGTTCTTTTACTTTTGTTGCGCTACAGAGGCGTATGTACAGGAAATATAATGCAAGATTATCCTGTTGACTTATAACAACTTCATTCAAGCGCAGGAAATAAGGAGTTGCTTGTGATTTATGCTTGTAGAGCAACAAAAATTAAGGGAAGTTTGCACTGAAACCTGTGACCAATAAGTCACACAGGGCATGAGAATGTGCAGATGTAGGATATGTTTAAGAAAATGTCTACATGATAGAAAATATATACACTATTATCACATTATGGTTAGGAGGGCTTACGCCAGTTTATTACTTTTTGACTTGATAGTATCTGTTTTACAAAAGGGGGAAACAGGCCACTCAATCTTTGTCTGAGCTTCTCTGAAACCAACCTTGAAATCGCCTCTGCCATTCTGAGCAACTGGGGTTAGGAAGTTGTCCAACTTAAACAACTTTACCATCTGACACAGGGGAAGTGGAGCCGAGATGGCTAAAGATGGTATGGTGGCTTGAGAGAGAGAAAAAGAGAGGAGGACGGAGGGAGGCAGAGAAAGAAAGCACACTCCTGCAGTTTGTCTTATATAAATCAGAGGTTTTTTTTCTTAGCGAGAGATTAACATTATTTCCACACGGGCTAAGCAAATTACCTTGATGGGAACAAAGCAGAGGTGGGCAGCACTATGGCATGTAAAAACAGTGGAGAATGTGCGGACATGGCAAGGAGCCTTTCTGTCTAGACCAGTCTGAGACAAGGTTCAGATTGTACCAGCCCACCACTCTAAGGCCAGCTGTGGAGGATGCACATGGGAGTCTCATTTCTCCTTTACAGAAAAATTAACATTTGTGTTAGTGTGTATGCCCGCACACGCCACTGAGTGGCCCCCGTTTAGGCAATAGTCACCTAATGAGAGTGCATGACATTAAGGGGTGGAGCGGGTGAGGAAGGGGTTAAGCGGGCTGGAGAGTGGAAACAGAAAGGGGGGTGCTTCTGGAGTTGATAGACTCCAGATGTGTCTTTCAGATAAACTGAAGGAACGGGGTGTGTTTGTATTGCAAGCCTACCTCAGTCATGGCTCTGGGGGTTTATTGAAACAGCGAGCGAGCCCCCTCATAAGCCCATTACCAAATCGTATGCTTTATACGCCAGTAACCCTCTCCCGCATACTCATTCGGCAAACTTGATATGGTTTCAATGGCGAGTTCCTCCAGAGGAACGTGAGCTTTCTCTGGACTTACTTCCCCCCACTTCCGTTTGTGTTCCTTGTCTGCTTTATTTTTGCATGTCCCCTCTCCCAGCTCACTGAGTTTCTTGCTGTTCCTCCCCCTTCCCTCTCTCTACATGCTGTAGTCCACCTACTGGCTGAAAGTTCACTAACAGATATGAGGCTCTCTTGTCAGTGATAATTTGAATGAAAGGCATTTGTTCCGGTATCCTTCACAGTTATAAAGTGTACATAGTGCCTATGTGTACTATCTAATTAGTAAAGATGTTCAATGAGACTTTGGGGTCTTTCAGATTTAATGACTCAGTCTGACAGAAAGAATCTGCAGTAATATTATTTTATAATATAATTAAGATCAGTAAGTGGAAAAACTGTATTTTGCTGCCTTTTCTCTAGTCAATAAACTGCCACCTCTGACCCTGACAAACTTTGACTTTTGGATAATTAATCTGACAAAGAAATATTATGATCTTCTGCATGTACCATAAACTGACTTTCATTGTTTCTGACGGCTGTGCATGCTGGTAGATCTAATGAAAATCAACAGAGCAGCCAAAGCTGGCATCGCCCCCTTCTCTCGACTGCACAAAAAGCCAGAACTGAAGTCAATAACAGTTCGTGGTTCCAGAGTTTTCCTTGGCAGAATACTCTCCAGCTCCTCTTGCTACAAACTATAGAAACATATAATCAACCTAGGACATTTTACACTTCAAATAAAAGTATATATTGCTATTTCTGTAGATCCTGCTAATGGCTGTGTAGTTGGTTCCACAGTTTATGGGCTTTAGTCGTTTAACCATAGTTCAGTGATGGCATGATGGATGATCAGGTAATGATTGTCCACATTTCAAAGGAAATAACTCAGGTTTGTGTTAAATGGTAATCCAAATGACAGCAGTTTTATGAATATAATCGAAAATGCTTATCTAAGCTCCTTAAGCTTCATAGCTGCACCAAAAGCAATTGATTTCCAGATGAAGACAGACACAATGTTGATTGAGTATATACAATCTGAGAGGAACCAGAAAAAAATAAAGAAAATAATCTGGGGAAGGGGCAGCAAAGCAGGAAATTAGTAGAAAAACAAGAGCTCGGCAGATCCCGGTTTCCTGTTTGGAGGGAAGGCAGGAGTACGTTTGGGGCCTGTGTTACAGAGCCCCCATTGTGAGCAAGTGTGTTGAGGAGTAGGGAGGTGGGGTCTGCGGGGCCATTCACAGGGATGATTTTGCTCTGTACTGAATCCCCTACCCCACCTGCCCCTCCCTACAGGGGAAAGCTAGCTAGTAAAGAAAGGAGAAAAAGGAAACTGTAAAAATAAACGAGCAAGGGCCTCTGGTAGAGACGCCAACCAGACAGGAAATGGCACGCGGCACAAAAATGGTCTCCACTGACCTCTGTCATGAACCAAGGTGCCAGTTACCCCCTGCACCCCACCCACACCCACACACATTTCTTTTTCCAACAGACCTTTAATCTATCTAAAGACATACCTATTTGTTTCCGTCTCCAGGTAGTTGCTTATATTGGTTTGTATGAAGAGATACATTTAATTAAAGTATCGTAAATTGTCTTCCAGGAAATACCAGGAACAAGAAATTCTTGATTTTAGTCTGCCGATAATGAGTGGCCATTCCCTGGCTTCAGTCATTTTCCCAGCTCCCTCCGGGGCAAGGGCCTAAACAATGTCAGTGGAGCACTCCAGTCCCTGCCGCTGTGCTCCTGATAATGGAGCACTCCACGTCTGGAGCGCTTTATAGACCATGTCTTCATTATTAGCCTCTCGCTGCCCTACAAGCACATCACTCCTCTCCAGCCTGCATGGGGCCCAGGTGCTCATCCCATTGCCCACAGAGAAACTACTCTTCAGAATGGCAATGGACCAGCCCCACTGATCAGAAGGAGTTTGTAGGGGGAAAAAAACATTCTTAATGGCAGCCGCTGGTGTTAGGCCCAACAGCAGCAGACAATGGCCCCTTCTGGGCTGGGAGTGAGCTAGAGTCTGTCACAAGCCAATCACACAGGCCACATGTGGCGAAGGGGATAAAATACTGCACTCCCAAGGTTACAAAGCATAACTCAAAGAGAAAGACCATAGTGATAACAATAATGTGTCACCACCAATCATGTAGCTTTCTGAAAAAGTACATGCTGCTACTGAAGATAATAAAAAGAGAAATAGCTACAAGTTTCAGGTTCTAACCTTTTGAACTATGATATTTTGATGTTTCGCGAGCGTGAGGCTTTGAAGTATTTCTTGTCTCTGCTGTGATCCTCTTGCTTGGTGACAGCTGTTGTCATCAGTGTCAAGGCCACTGAGCTGTGAAGCTGTTGTCAGGGAGGGAGCTTTCTACTCCAGAGGGCACACAGATAAGTCAGGCCTGCTAGAGCTGCAGTTTGTGCTGTCCTGTAGGTTTGAAATAAAGTTGGAAATAAATCTGAGGAGTATGGGTAAGTGGAGAGGGGGCTGCAGCAGAGATTTTGCCTGGATTATGATAGTGAACAAGAGCTGAGATTTGGGCTACAGTTGATCTAAGGGCTTGGCTACTTCTTCAAGTCCTGTTGACTCTGGTGAGCTCTTCCACATTCCCCAGCTTGGAGATAAGAGAGTGTATCAGAAGTAGTGGACTGCTGACACTCTTCAGGCCAAAGCACACACAGCACCATACCCTCTCAAGCCAGGTATAAAGGAGATGGTACTTGTTTTTTCTATTGCTAGTTGATGATATTTCTAGTTCATTGGTCACGCATATATGTTTCATGTTACTGCAAGTCTCCAGGCAATGTAACCCAATGCAATGTTCTCTAAGAATAGCAAAACCAATGTGTGTTGCTATATGCTTGTGGGTGTGCATTTCAGTATGACATTTATCTCTTATTTATCACCTAAAATAAAATACAAGGCATGGTCAACAACTGAATCATGTATATATTTTAGAGAATTATATATTTATATACATTCTCATATATAACAGATATGACTAGAGAAATTCCAGTACAAGAGTCACATTTTAATGAAATATAATTTTGAAAGGATTTGGTGTTTACATGGGCTCTTGCATACATAAGATTGTCTTAATCCCATTGCAAATGTATGTTTGAGTGCATAAGCATGGAGGTCAGTGTTACACAGCAAGTGTGTGTGTGTCTGTGCGTGTGTGAAAAGGACAGACAGGGAGGAAGAGACGGTCATCAGAGAGAGGAAACAGTGGGCAGTGCCTCGTCTTTCATCGCTGCACTAATGAGCCCCGGGACACACAGACTGGAAACAGGAGTATTGTTCTCCCCCATGCCCTGGTCAACAATTACTATACAAAACAGCTACTGACACACAAACACATAGAACGGGACACATAGGCATACAAATTACCACATACATTATGACGGTCCCACAAGGCCACACTGGAGAATATTCTTTTTCTCTGTGAAACACACAAACCTTGATTTTACTGGTGAATTTATATAGTACCAAGCAGATTTTCATTTTTAAACTTCTTGGTCGGAATCACAGAGGTGGAAAAGTCTCCACCTATTTAAAACGTTGCAGCAAAATTGTTGCAAAGTGTTCTGTCTGACAAGCTAGCTCACTCAAAGAGCTGGGCTGAGCTGTCCAAGGCTCTCTGCTTTGAGACAAACACAACAAACCTCAAGGTTTTGGTCCAAGGCCAGAAGCTTTTGCTCCATCATTATAACCTGTCTCCCATCTATAATCCAGATATGAGCGACGACTTAGTGAGAGCTTGGACCAACAGCAAAACCCCTGATCTCTGACTCTGTCCCCGCCATACCACACGGTCAAATCTTTTACTGGAAGCCATTTTCTAAAACAATTTTCCTGCCCTAGTTTGATCAAAATAGCTCATCTCTTGGGAAGCGGACAAGACAATGGTTAAGAGATGCCTGGTGTGGTCAAGAACAGTGATGAGAGATAATCTTTGTGGAAAAAGGGCCAGAAAGCCTCCTGAGGTCTTGTGTACCACAGTGGCATCTTGGGTAGAAGTGAAATAGACAAAAATGCAGCCACGGTGTTGATGCTTTTGAGCTCCTGTAAGGAAATCCTCCTCTGTGACCGGTACAATGGGAGCAGGCATTTTTCATGCTGCAGGAACATGGATCATTCCAACCCACATCGGCCATGTCTTGCCGATAACCATCCGTCTCCTGACCTGCTTTAACCCAGTTATTCCCACCTGGCCAATAAAACACTTCTGCAGTTCAAAATCTAATGTAGGTTAGCTAATAGCATCTGGCTGAATAGACACACTTGGTGTGGGTGCGGAATAGGATGAAGGTGAAGAAAAGTGCAGCAGATAATATGTAATTAGATCCTCAGAGGCAGTTATTAAAGGAACTAATATTAATGTTTGCAATGGCCAAATTTGTCATGAGAAGAGGATTTTTGAAATAAGCAGAAAAATGACAGAAACCCCTATTTTATTTGGTCAAGGATATACATCTTGCTAGCCTCAAGCCCAGGTGGCTGATGGGATGAGGTTTCCTATCTGTGTGCAGAAATACCCTGCTGTGTCCCATTAGAGGTTCCAGGTTTGCAAAATTTCCTCTCCCCTTCATTTTAAACTTTAATGAGCCTTATTCTGAAGTCTAAGTGTTAAAGGAATAGCTCAACATTTTGGGACATATACAAATTTGTTGATATTTAGTTGAGTTAGGAAGAAAGTGGCATTGATAGTCTCTTCTAACTCTAGGGTGTTAGAAGGCAAACAAGCGCATTAAAAAGATTTTTAAGATAATCCCAGCATGCATTTTCTCAATGACCTAATATTTTCTTTCTCCCCAGGGACCTCAAGCACAACTTAATCAGCACCATCATTCCTGGAGCCTTCCAAGGCCTGCCTGAGCTTCGGAAACTGTAAGTGGACATTAACATGATTCACATTCCACTTGGGTTCAGAGCAGCAAACATGTTAAGAGAAATCATAAACACAGGCATGGAAATGTTGAATTCAATTGTTTGGAATGAGACAAACTAAGGAGTCAGGGTAGTTTTTCATATGAGCAGCATCGTTTGCCAAATTCACAGTAGTTGTGGAAAGACACAGGCCCACATAACCCCTCACATCTATCTTAAGCGGATTCTGTTTTGGCAGCTCATGGCAGATGTCATGCGTTATATTGAGCTCCCGTTGTGTGTGACAATAAAGGCCTCCACCTCCTTCACCAAGTCTTTCTGCCAATCCTTGTGGAGGCCCTGAGATGTAATCTCTGGTGCCTAGCTCCACCACATTGGAAACCTGAGGGCCATGCAGATGCTCCTCACACGACATTGGATGTGACAGGGCAGCTGTTTGTAGCCACTCGCTGCTCACTCATTGTGTTTTTGGACACCGAGGTCTGGTTGTGGCGTGGGTCGGAGCTCGTCGTCTGTGCTGCACCGCGTGACTCCCCTTCCCTCCTCCCCCTACTTGTGTTTTCCCTGCAAGGTCTGGGGCTTCTCAAAACAAACAGGGGGAGATAAACACATGCTCTGGACAGCTCTCTGCTGGGTAGTGTCAGAGGTGCAACAGAGCAGATCCCTCTCTGGCTGTGGCTATACATCACATTCAGAGGTGGACGGCAGAACAGAGGCCCCGCCACCTTTACTGGGGTCCCATGGAGTAAAGATAAGGGAAAGTGTCAGGGACTGTGGGCATGCTTAGATGCTTTAGATGTTTAACTTTCCAAGCCTTTTAGTAATGGAAAATACAAGAGGCAAAGAGAACCCTTTTATTACAGTTTATTTTATTATAAATGAGAGGTCCTGCGCAGTTTAACCTCATATATGTAGTGTTTGCTCTGATATCACAAAAACAACATAGGTATTGAAAGAGTCAAGATATCACAATCTGTGTCTGAGTGACTGTAACGAGTCCTCTTGATGCAAAAATAACCAACACATTCCTTTATCTTTTCTCACTTTTAGTGACCTATCAAACAATCGCATTGGCTGCCTGACTGCAGACATGTTCCAGGGGTTGACCAATCTCACTAAACTGTAAGAGACTGATACATTGATTCCATGAAAATATTGTACTTTCTGTGATTTGGGGCTGAAGCTATCAAGTTAACTTGTTCATATCTAACTTTTACACTGTTAGGAACCTCTCTGGCAACATCATATCGACCATGGATCCAGGAGTGTTTCAGGAGCTGCCATCCCTCAAGCTAGTGTGAGTATTAGACACTGTCGGCACTCTAACTTCAACAATTTCACTTGCACAGCATACCATTCCATGTCGGAATAAAAACGAATGATAGAAAGATAACATTTATTTTCAGTTCATATTTGTTTTTCCTAGGGTTTGCTAACTTTTATCAAAAACTCAAATAAGCAATGAGGATTTTTAAAAAATCTATTCATTATTAGTAAAAAAAAAAAAAACGTAAAAACATTTGAACATATGAAAACATATGTCTACAAACATTCATATTTTTTATATCAGTAAAACTAGTTCTTGCATAAAAGAACAAAAGTAAATTAATTTCAGAATAAAAACAATAAATCTGTAATATATATCAGTCTAAGTGTTAGGGTGGCTGTAATTCAACATTTGGTGTCAATTAACAAATATGTGTCAATCCTTCTAGCATTTCTTTTGTCATGTACAGGTATGATCCTATAATAAGCAACTAGAGATAACACTGTATCGGAGCCAGATAAAGTGAAAAGCAAAACTCTCTCATCTTCCATGAAAAATGACCCTCACTTCCCTCTCCAGGAACTTCAACTCAGACTACCTGTCATGTGACTGCGGGTTACGTTGGGTCCCGGGCTTCTTTCGCAGCAGTTCAGCCCGGTTGGGGGACGAAACCCTGTGTGCCTACCCCAGGAGCCTGAGGGGAAAGCCCCTGCGTGGACTAAGGGAAAGCCAGCTGAGCTGTGGTGAGAGCCTGGCTAGAATGAGGCATCTGAATGAGGCGGTTCACCGCTTTCTTTCAAAGAACATTGGCTTGTGGATGACAATGATCATAACAATCATAACAGCGCTTAAGTCGTCCCAAATATCTAGGAATTAGTAAACCAAAAAGGTTGAAAGAGAACTACACCAGCAGCTCAGCAGGGACATATTTCTAAAAGTATCAGTGAGCTGTGTTGACAACTAATCCTGTGAGTTGCATTTATAATTTACTGCTGCCTTCATCCAATCTGCTCTAGAACAGCAGACACATAATGGCTTCTGTGGAAACATTTAGCTGAGGTTAAGTAATGAGAGAGCAGCAAAAATAAGAGTGATGTTAACAGTCACATCTGCGTCTTTTCCCACCATGTTGCTCAGATGGTCCGCTGGAGTTGCACACTCTGTCGCTGCTGCCGTCCCAGCGTCAGGTGGTCTTCAAAGGCGATCGGCTGCCCTTCCATTGCACTGCTGCGTTGGTGGACAAGATCACCACCGTACACTGGCTTCACAATGGTCAGCTGGTGACTTCTGACCCAGAGATGGGTGTCCAGCTGGAGAACAGTGTGCTGCATGACTGCACCTTCATCACCAGGTACCGAAACTCAAGTAACTCAAGCAATCTTTATTTAAATATGTACATCCCTTTATTTTTGTGCAATATCTTGTGAATTGATAAACTTAAAAGAAAATGTTGAACTAGTTCAGGTACACATTGGAGTATGTGCGGGTAATAATGGTGTTATAATGAGCTGTCTCATTCTACACTCTTTATCCAGTGAGCTTATTCTATTCAACGTACATGTGGAAGCCAAAGGAGAGTGGGAGTGTGTGGTTTCTACTGGGCGGGGCAATACATCTCGTAGTGTTGAAATAGTGGTGCTAGAGAACAGTGCCTCCTTCTGTCCAGAGGATACAGTTGTCAACAACCGTGGGGAGTTCAGGTTAGTTACACTTACAATGATTATTTTTACTGTACATTCCTAAAGGTTCAGCGTTCTGATTCTTCTGTGCTTTCAATCCCCAGGTGGCCCAGAACTCTGGCAGGCATCACCTCAAATCAGTACTGCCTGCAGCTGCGTTACCCTTCCCTGTCTGTGGAGGGAGGTATTGAGCAGAAAAAAGCCTCTCGACACTGTGACCGTTCTGGGAAGTGGCAGGAGGGTGACTATTCAGACTGTCACTACACCAATGGCATCACCCGTGTCCTGCATACCTTCATCCTGGTCAGTAGTGCTGTCAGAGCAAGGTCTACTACAGTACATACTTCCTGTTCAGTAAACACTATGTAGATTTAGTTTCATGACATCACACCATGCCCTGTTTATGCTCTTACTTTACAGAGACCCATCAATGCATCCAATGCTGTCACTGTGGCACATCAGGTGCGCACGTACACCCTAGAGGCTGCAGGTTTCACTGACTCTGTGGATGTTTTGTATGTGGCGCAAATGATGGAGAAGTTCATTGAATATGTCAGACAGCTGCGAGAGGTGAGAAAGATTTTAACAGCATATTTAAAATATCTATGTACAGATATGTGTGTGTAATGTTTTCTCCTGACGTTACTATCCTTTAACTGTAACATTTCTGTGTGTTTGCTCCAGTTGTCAGAGGTCTTGGTCGAGATGGGCAGTAACGTGATGCAGGTGGACGACAAGATACTCGCTCTTGCCCAGAGAGAGAAGAGAGCCTGCAGCTCTATAGTCTACTCTCTAGAGACACTGGCCTGGCCTCAGCTACACAGTCATGCTCAGGACTTCTCCATGGTAGGGACTATCAACCTATGTTTTCTTCTTTATTTGTAATCTCATCATAAGCTTTTCGACAATAGCAAGTAGAGCTTCTAGAGAAGCTCTGAATTCATAGTTCATTGAGACAATTGGATATACATACATACAGAAAGAAATGTGGGAGTAAATTTGCAACTAATGTGTAAGGGAGCATATTTTGATGTTGGCTGTGTAACACAACAGAACAATGAGATGTGCAAAAATATATATTCGATTTTTCTTATGTACAGGTGTCCAGGAACATTGTGATGGAGGCTCACTTAATACGTCCAGCCCACTTCACTGGCATAACCTGCACTGCGTATCAGCGTCGTGAGGTCTCAACAGGCAGTCTGGGAATGGAAATGGCAGAGTCAGGTCATGAGCAGCAGCTTCGTTTTCGCTGCAGCACTGGCTCCCATAACACCTCTCTCAACAACTTTCCCCTAAAGGTTAGGCATGAGCACCCCTTCCTCGTCCACTCATGGCTACCATTAACCTGCTGTTTCTGCATTTACAGTTATAATGGTGTACTGGTAGACCTCATCAGACAAAATCTGCATGTGTCTTATGTGTTTTTCTCCAGAATTCAGTGGCCCTGGCCTCTGTGACTCTCCCAGTGACCTTGTTTCCTCCTGATGCTCCTGCAGACTGTAAGCTGCAGTTTGTAGCCTTCAGAACTGGCAGCTTTTTCCATCCGTCCGGGAACTCCAGCAACACTAGGGAACACTCTCATAGACGTAGCGTCAACACTCCTGTCATCTTTGTTGGCCTAGGTGAGGAACGTTCTCAGCCTACTTAGTGAAACCAATTTTGTGTTCTCACGTTTTAAGAAAAAGTGCATCCTGAAACCATAAACAGACAGTTGGCCTTTTTTCATTCATGTTCTTGTGGATAAGAATGTAAGATATGACATTATAGTCCAATATTTTAATTATGCAACACTGTAGCATAATTCCTAACAAAAAATTAGCTAGAACATTAACAATAAGGTCTTGGGGTCAAACAAACACTCATTAGAATTTTTATCTATAAAGAAATTTATTATAGAAGCCACTTTTTCTACCAGCAAAAGTATTGTGTATTTCTGCAGATTTGTCATTAGTTTACTTTACAAGATAAAAAACACATTTAAAAAATATTATGGAATTTACATTATCTGAGCTACTTGGCCTGACAACCCACAACACAGTTATTTGTCCACTCACTTTTTTTTTACCTTGCTGGATCTCTGCATACATATAAAGAGCATAGTGAGCCAGAGTCTCTGGAGGATGTTGAGCGTAATTCTGGGAATTGTAGAAACTCATCAAACAATATAAAAGAACACGAGACAGGCTGAGAAAATGTAGAATGAGCATCACAACTGACCTTATCTAACACAATAAAGTGCACAATAAGCATTTCAATCATCAGTACAGTTTTGTATTGGTAATTTCCCCCTTTCTGTGACAGACGGCTGCAGCATGTGGAACCACTCAGAGCCCATCTGGGTGTCGCTGCGTCACTTGTCCCCTGGCACTGATGCTGTGGCAGCCCAATGGGGCCTGAAGGCACTGGAGAAACAGGGAAGCTGGAGCCATGAGGGCTGTCAGCTGGTCCACAGTGACAGCAGCATCTCCACGATGCGCTGCTCTCTGCTTAGCAACTACGCTGTGCTGCAGGTGGAATAGCCTTATCTATTTAATTTATCATTCATTCAGGATTGAATAAGATTTTTATTTGACTTGTATGTGATTTTTTACCAGGAGGTGCCTGACTCCAACCCCACGCCCACCTCTGTAAGGGTGCTCCACCCTGTGGTCTATGCCTGCACTGCAGTGCTCCTGCTTTGCCTCTTCACCATCATCATCACGCACATACTACACCACAGGTACTGTAGTGTATGTGCATAAACGTCTCTTGGTAGTTGTTATTTGCTTCATCTCCTCATTATTCTACTTTGTGCCCCTACAGTTGTATTCACATATCAAGAAAAAGCTGGCACACATTACTGAATACCTGCTTCCACATCGCTATGACAACTGCCATCTATGCAGGAGGCATAAGCTTGACCAGCTACCCAGTGGTTTGTCAAGCGGTAAGTCGTACATTTCTCATTCTCCTCATTTTGATTAGTGGCATATAAGCTTGTTGTCTTATCTGACTGTAACCTGTGACAGGTGGGCATTGCCCTGCACTACTCCTCGCTGTCGACCCTGCTATGGATCGGAGTCAGCGCCAGGGTCATCTACAAAGAGGCTGTGTGGAGAATGCCACGGCAGCCGGAGGGAGAGTCTCCTGCTCCACCTACTCAGCGACCTATGCTCAGGTCAGTGAGCAAGCCACAACTCACCTTCACCCACTTCCTGCACCATGAGATTCTTGTTTGCTGTCAGTACGGTTCCTGTTTTAGACAGATGCAAGAGTTCTTTTGCATGCCCACCCAGACTGTGGACCATCAAAGTGGGTCATTGTGCCCAACAACCAAAGTCCCTCTGTTTTTAAGGAAACCTTGGAGGGACATAACAGAGTATTGCTGTAAGGCTCACAAAAGCTATAAGCCGATATGACCTCAGAGTAGGGGAGGGGAGGAATGTATGAAACCAACATAACAGAAGCAGAGGGGGGTCGTCATAAATCTGAGCAGGGTGATTCAAAGGGTACACTGTCTTTTCAGATATTCCCATCTTGTTCTCCTCTCCCGAGCCCCTGTGATCCTGAAGCTGGGATCATACACTGTGCAGCTGACCTCACTGGCCCTCCTGCCACCCCTTTTGTTGCACACTCAGCCACATGGAATCAGGACGCAATAAATCACAGACTTCTGGTGCTTTATACTGACCCATGTAACACTCTGCCCACTACAAGAGTGAAGGATCACACAGCTCTGTTCAAATTATAGACAGCCAGAGAGACATAAAAACACAGAAAGGAAAATGACACCGACATGCACACTTTAAAAACATTGTAGCAGCCAAAGGTCATATAGCATCCTGTGGCACAAAAAAATAACTGCTCTTTATTTCTAAAACTGCAGCTGGAAACTTGTGTTTGATTTTTTTCTGTTATTCAAGGTTCTACTTGATAGCTGGTGGAGTCCCTCTTATCATTTGTGGGATCACTGCAGCTGTCAATGTCAACAACTACGGAGACAACAGCCCTTAGTACGTACATTTCTTTTTATCCTTGAGCAATTTGGCCCTTGACTTTTTGTTGTTTTGTTTGGTGCTGAAGTGAATAATTCTGAGCAGACACAGACATGTCCTTGTTTTGCACTGACCTTCCTGACTTCTTTTTTTGCCTCTTGCAGCTGCTGGCTGGTGTGGCGCCCCAGTCTGGGCTCTTTCTTTGTCCCTGCTGGTCTAGTGCTGTTGGTGACCTGGATCTATTTCCTGTGCACTGTGTTTCGCCTGAGGCACCGTGTGGCCAAAGAATGCACAGGAACCACCCTCTCCTCTCCCGTGACTGAGAGCCAGCCTGCACTGGCAGGCAGCACCAGCCTCCTCTCCACAGACTCAGCGGTGGGACCTATAAACCCTGTTGTGGCGCCAGAGGACCAGTATTCGCTGAAGACACAATTCTTGGTGCTTGTAGCAATCCACTTCCTGTTTGTGGTTCTGTGGTTTTGTGGAGCCATGGCAATGTGGCTGACAGGGCACACTAGCTTGTTGTTTAGCTGTCTCTATGGGATGACTGCCACAGTTTTGGGAGTGTTTCTGGTGGTGCACCACTGCTTCAGACGTCTGGATGTGCAGGCCTCATGGCTGGCATGCTGCCCAGGCTATCGCCCCTCCCATCCCATGTCTACTTACACACACACCTGCACAACAGGGAGTGGAGTGCAGACCTCTGAGCAGGGATCACAGCTTTTCATCGACTGCCATCCACCTGGTGACTCTCATAACTCCTCATCAGCTCGGTCATCATCCACACCAAGTGGAATCAGCAGTGTGGGCCCCGGGCCCTGCAAGCTCACCAACCTGTTGCAGGTAGCACAAGACAATCCAAACAACACTTCACGTGCCCCTGCAGGCAACCACACTAGCACCAGTACTGACAACATCACCAAGCCAACAAACAATATTCTGCCCACCATTAACTCTGCAGCCCCAGTGCATCCTCAGAGAAGGAAAGTGAGTAGCAGAACTAAACAAGGAAGTAGCCAGTATCACCATCGGGGGGAGGGCAGAGGTCACTATCGTCTCAAAGCTCTAAGGACTGCTGCGGGTGGGGGCAGCCTGGGAGCTTTAGGACCCACTGGTTTAGAGAACCTCAGTTCTTCACATGGGGTTTACAAACAGGCCACGAGTGAGAATGGTAGCATCCACCACAGCCTTTCAGAGAACCAGGCCAGCCCGCTTACCAATGGGAAGCGCGTTGGAGAGTCAGTGGCAACAAGCCCCTCAGAGGGAAGTGATGGGGGCAGCAGTGGGAGCCGCAAACCCTTCCCCCTGCTGCCTTCTATGGCAAGCAGAGCTGCCATGCACGGTGCTCAGAGACGATGTGCAAGCAGAGACAATTTGAAACTGGCAGCTGCTGCGGAGCGAGAAACTAAGCGCTGCTCCTACTCTTTGAACAGTGTTACCACCACTGTGCCAGGGGCCGCTGCCCCGAATGGCACCCTCAAAAACTCAGTGCTCGAGCTGGAGCATGACATGAGTGGCACTGACCAATCCCAGAGCTCCATTGGAATGAAGAGTGGTTTGTGGAAAAGTGAAACCACAGTGTAACCTATACTTATATGTGAACTTCTATGCATGACCTTAATGGACTCTCAAATGCTTGGATTATGTTTTAATGGTCTCTTGATTATAATAATTATATAATTTAAGATATAAAATTATGAAGGCATCCAGGACCCTAAACTGGTACTTTTGCCTCTGTAGCATTGTAAGAGTTTGCTGTGAAATGGTAAAAGAAATAATAAGGCAGGTTTTATTTAGTCATTTTCAAACATGAGATACTCATTTCTTTTATTCATTTCACAAAAAAATACAAGATATCTCTGAAATTGGCATATAATGTTGATTTTGGATGTCTAATGAAAGCTTTACTGTTTTAGTTGTGATTTTTCTATGCATATCAACTATAGCATGAAATGAAATGCAAGATGTTCCATTTCCAAAGCTATTGCATTTAATCTGTGTACAACCTTTCACCCTTAGATTTGCTTCAAATGATTGTTTGTGTGTGCTCGTGTATGTATTGTGTGTGTGTGTGTGTGGGGGTGTGTGTGTGTGTGTGTGTGTGTGTGTGCGTGTGTGCGTGTGTACGTGTATGTGCATACAGTAGGAGAGTAATAGCATGAGAGTGGCTGTACAGAATCTCTGACTGAATTAAAAAGGCTATGCGAGACTTTTGAATATATGATGAAAATGTTTCATATTTATTTCTGTGCACTCCCAACAGCACTGACAGAGCTCCCCTTATCTAATAAATCCAGAAAGCATAAAAATCAGAGGCAAAAAAATAACTGGCTTTCTCTCATGCCACTCGGTTCAATTCTCACTTCTAGCTGAAGACTGAATTACTGCCCCCTCCTGGATGGCTGAGACACCTTTCAGTCATTGTTAGGGATTAGGAAAGTGTTATCTTTGCAAATCAGGAATATCTCACAGGTTTTGCAATGACATGTCATCCAACCCTTGCTGACTTAACAGTAAACTTTCTCACTATAATTTTAGAGGTGTTAGTATTAAAAATGTCTCAAAGGACAAAATACTTTTCACCTGATCACTTATCGTGGGCCTGACCAAAAAACATTACTGCATGCAAATTTAATAAATTAAATAAATTGCATCCGATTATTGTGCCACATTTGAGTAGACTTACAAAGGCCTAAGGCCGCACTGATGTTTTTTAGACAATCTGATACACTTGCAATTCAAGAAATTACATAAACAGGAAATTGTATTTCTATTATGCAGCTCATTGTCAGTTTGTTTCCCATTGTTCTTTGGGAGGAAGTATTCATGAAAAACAGAGAATCACATATTGTATTTTGCTACTGTTGGTGGTCTTAATATTTCTGTTGTGCATACAGTGTGCAGTATGTGCGTTTGGATCAGCCACGAGCAAGATGTATTCAGGATGTAAAACATGAAAACTATCATTTATTCCATGTTGCCGAACCTCTCATACAAAACTAATATAAACATTAGACTTGTCTTGTTCATTAATCAGTGTGAATTTCAATGGTATCATGTTCAGAGACTTCATGCATCTGGTGTAGAGACTGTTATTTGATGGCATTTTGATGAGATACAGAGGTCTAATCTTGACGTTACTTTATCAGTAACTATGATTTTGCTAATAATTTACAAATTATAGGGTGTATGCCAGACAAACCAAATGTTTATTTAAACATTACAAGATACTTAAAAAAAAAATCATAATTCATTTCCAATGTATTTTTTTCTTATGTGTGCCAAAATGCTTGCTATGTTGCTGAGGAATGGAGCAACTGTCAATCGCTTTTTCAATAAATCACATTACTAATTATGTGTAACTGAATGTTAAATTCTGCTAGAAATCCCAGCCTTTTTCACTTATTGAAACATTCAGTCTGTGATCTGTACTCTATTTTCTATATACATAAGTCTACAAAAACCCATCACATCTCGATGAAGGCCTGGTGGACAGATCAAGTTCTAGATACTTAGATGGCAGTGAGAGTGTAATTTCATCCTGCTTTGTTCTGGATGACTTAATGCATTCACAGGTTCACATTTTATAATCACTCATGATCTGAACATACTGTACCTTTCTTAAACAAACAACACCATCAGTATCCGCGTATCAACAAGAAAAAGGGAGATTTTAAATTTGCACATCTACACTTTATTTGCCTTCTGTAATTTAATTTCCTGCAGTGACTATGAGATGCTATTTTAATCTGCCTTTACTTCAGTAATATATTTTTCAAGAAAGCTCAGACTATGCTTCTCAATTTTAGCCAAAAAATACCCTTTACCCCAAATAAAGTAAGAAAAATAATTTGTCTGGACAGCTTCTCTCTTTGAAGTGGTAAATTATCTTCACTGGACTCAGTTTAGTGTTTATTGTTATTCTACGTATAGGTACTCTGACTTTTGCGATAATAAACTGTTTCCTGATCAGTGGTCGGCAATGCTAGTGGTCCAGGTCCTCTCAACGCCCTTCTCCTCTACTGTCCAATCACTGGCGGACTTCAAAAACTGATAGAAATATTAGCCAACCAGACAGCACTATGTAGAGTATGGGTGGAAACTCACAACATCAAGGGAAGTGAACTGTTTACTGAGGGGAGACAAAGCAAAGGAACTGTTTTAATGAAACCCTCGTAAAGGAATTAGTCGCACCGCAGTAATGTCCTGGTTGGGTTACACAGGCTAGTACTATCGTTAAGTTAGTTAACATAGTTATAACTCAATTCAAGTCTTATTAGAGGCTTAGATATAGTGTTACAAAGAGGAGGGAGAAGTATTGTGACGCCAACCTGAGCTTCCTGAACTGAAGTCAAGCTAGGTAACCTAAACCTCCCACCACAGAGGACGTCGAAGGAAAAAGTCCCGGAAAAGGTTAACCAACAGCCCGGCGTATTAAGATATTTTATCAAATAATTCGAGTTAAGTTTTGGTAAGGCTTAACGTACTTCCACGATGTCTCTGGCCGACCAGAGCCAGCAGTGGTTCCCTACGAGCGTCCAGGTAACGGTGCATCAGGCTCGGAGCCTGCGTGTCAAGGGCAAGAATGGCACCAACGACGCCTACGCCATCATCCAGCTGGCCAAAGACAAGTTTTCCACCTCTGTGGCTGAGAAATGTGTCGCTCCAGTGTGGAAAGAAGAGGCTTCCTTTGATCTGCCACTTTTCCACCCGGGCAACGCTGAACGCTGCACACTGTACGTCGTAGTAATGCACCGAGCTCAAGTGGGGCTCGACAAGTTCTTGGGTCAAGCTGTTGTAAACTTACTGGATCTTCATGACAACAACTCTCGCAAAAAGACCGAGTAAGTGACAGCTATTATTGTGGGCCTAACGTGTTTGAAACTCACTCATAGTAGTTTAGAGTTACACAAAGGTAGCCAATATTTTTTTTTTCTAAAGTTTAGCGTCAGCCTTACTTCCAGTTTATTTACAGTGCAGCATCACCTCGGAACGTCTCTGCAAACGTTACAGGATGAAAGTAGTCCATTCATATGATCAGTCCAATAGCACTTAGGCCTACTATATTGGTTGACTTTAGCTAGCATCATAAAACTTACATAAAGCATTGTTAAACTGCAATCTGCAAAAAATAAACAATAACTTGGTTTATCTCCTACCATATACCTGGGGGTTTTTAAACTAAATTATTTGAGCCAAGATATTGTAACCTTTTTTGTAAAAACTTGTAAAAAATGTAACTATACTATGGTGCCTCTGACTGATTATTGCTAAGCAGACTAAAGGAGCAGGACCCCCCCCCCCAAAAAAAAACACATACTGCTGAACTGTTGTTGTGACTGGCTTAGCAAATATCTGTGTATGGAATGTCGCAGTCCTTCCAAACCTTTAAGGTTAATTTCACTGAAAGGTTAGCCTACACTTTTGTAGAAATCTTTTTAAGTTACCAATTACTTTTTTTCTTGCTCGTCCTTTTAATACATAACATAGAGTTTACCTCATTTGCATTAACACAACTATTGTGGCTTACATCTAAGAACACCTACCTGATCATGATTTTTATTGACATGGTAACCAAATGGTGATTTGGGGTTTGCCCAAACTAGGAAACATTTTACAGTTTCTTTACCACAAGCCGTGGTTGTCATTATATTATCTGAGACAGACAAGCCATCTTTAATTTTGGCACATTTTAGCTGTCCTTTTAACACAAAACGAAAATCTCCTTTAGTTTTTTGTATTTAAACAGTGTCGCTGATAAAAATAATTGAGAATTAATAAATAATTTAAACGCATTCCTTGATCTGCACAAATGCATAAACTGTGAAACCCAGCAGTAAATTATCCATCAACCTTTGGGTTTACTCTACATTATATTGGCCATCAGGAGTCTTGTCCATCTAATCAGGTCAAGTCTAGTTTCAGAGACAATTATAAACACAAATGAATTATGCTGTCTTTTCATGACACCTTTTGTGTATTTACTTCAAATACAGAGCACTTTAAACATGTCACAAAATTGAAGGTAAAAAAAGTAAACAGTTAACCTATAAAATGTGAACATAGCGATGGACCTTCCCTTCTCTTATCAGTGCCTCAGAGGAAAAACAGAAACTACGGAGTTGGTGGGAAAACAGTTAATCCTGCACATTCTTCAGGGTTATTTACAAGCATAGGCTACAATACGTCTGTTCACACCCAGATATGTTTCTTGAGGCAGGATGACATCTGTGGTTTGACATAGCATGGGTGTAACGTGGGTGTAACAGGAGTCAAAATAAAACATTGCATTAGTGCTGAATTGAGATACGCACACCCTCTTATGTAAAGGAAATATCTTAAATAATGATGGTTAAATATAGACTGTCAACAGGTTACCTCCTTGGCGAACCTTTCCAAATGTGGCCTCTAATTTTGAAATGACCTTTGGTAAAAACGTAGTAATGTGGTGGTTTTGAGTTCTCAGTAATCACTCTGTGATACAGCGCTAGTATGACCTCATTCGCTTGATTATTGTACCATCATATCTGAATCCTTATCTTGTGTTTGCTCAGTAAGTTTTCATAGTTCATTGGCAAAGTTCATTCGTTGCACTTTCCTTTCCAAGTCAGAGCTCCTTCTCTTTCTTGGCTTCCTCCCTCTGTCTCCTTTAAGATCCAATATGCAGGCTGGGTATTAGATGTTGCTGCTTTCGCCTCAAAGCATGTGGTGTTCGATTACTTTCCTGCTGGCCTGTGGTGCTGATACAGGGTGTGACATTGAGGACTTTGTTATCCTGCTGAAAAGGAGATCTGCTGTTACCTCCAATACAATAGTGTATTTGAGACTAAATTAGATTATAGGGCCATATGTTTGAGTTTTGTATAAGAATAAGAGCAATTTGCTTATTACTAATCATGAACCATTAAGATAAATAACTTTCCATTAATTTATTGGTTTTATTTTACATTCATCTTGATCTACCGCTTATTTCCTAGATTACTCTATTATTGGTTTGGTCTGTAAAATACCAGAAAATCAGGCAAGCCATTTTTCACATCTTCAAATCACTTGTTATGTCCAGAATCCAAAGATATTCAGTTTACAGTCACATATGATGACAAAAAGCAACAGATTCCCACAATTTAGAACTTTATACAAGTGAAATGTTTGAAAAGCAAACTGTTAAACTTTTAATCAGTTTTCAGTCAACTTCCTGTTTCAGTTCTAGATGTTGAGCTGCAATATTGGACTAGTTCCAGTTGTTGCAGAGTCAGGTTTATTTGTTCTGACACATGAGCCACGGCATTTATTTTGTAAATAAAGAGCAGAGCAGTGGAACTAAAATATATCACAGTATTTACCCAACATGAGAATTGCCTTTAGAAAATATAATCTTATAAACTTCCCTGCAGTAGCTTTAAGATCATATTTATTCAATTCGATGTTATTATCAGGTGATCCTTGAAAACCTTTGAAATGTAATCGGTGTCAGTGAGCATTAAACCAATAGTTAGGATAAATCTATCTATATTTTGCCGTTCTGACACTCTTTTATTTTATTGGCTGAATTTATGTTGTTTATGTGTCCACTCATAGGATAAATACAGTCTCTCCTGTTAATCATTAGACATTAGACTAGAGAAGTGCCCTTGAAGTTAACAGAGGGAGCCTGTCTAGCAGGACCGGTTAGTGTGCTTTGGACATGGCTCTGTATTTCTATGCAAACAGGACAGAACATGTCAGTCTGTTAATAACCATAGCAATGAATTGTCTCTGTACAATCAACTGAAGTGCATTCCCTGCTGTAATCAGTGCAGACGAGAACAACCAGCAGTTTCTCGATTGGCTTGAAGGAGTGTGATCTCTCTGTCCTTGTGCTTAGTTGGCGATTGTTTGACTTGGCGTGCTCGGGTTTAGGATGGGAAATGGAGATTGTTTGAATGTGGCTCAGTGTAACTTTCATTACATAACTTCTAAATACAGCAGCTCCTCCCTGCATGTTTGAACGTGTTTGAGGAATGTTGGTTGACTCCCATGCTTGTTTCCTGCTGCTACAGCACTCTCACTGTTTGTTAATTCCACACTATGTTTTGTTTTTAAATGACGGGTATCTTCACTATACCCCAGTTTATTTCTTACATGTTAGACTGCATCTTAATAGGACCCACATGTTATTCTACCAAGTGATGAAAAAGGAAATCACAGTGACCTCTATTTTACAGTTGTTTACAGATGGCAACGGGCACTTCTCAATACCCAGTTCAATTTTTCCAAACTCAGCAGACCACCAGTCAATGCAGACTTTTCATTGCTTTTATAGAAAATGACCACTTTACTCTCTCTTCCTCAA
The DNA here is from genome assembly GCA_036024295.1 of Nannoperca obscura. Taxonomy (NCBI): domain Eukaryota; kingdom Metazoa; phylum Chordata; class Actinopteri; order Centrarchiformes; family Percichthyidae; genus Nannoperca; species Nannoperca obscura. Next base: position 15,024 of record JAVQJL010023953.1, on the reverse strand, counting down.
CCCTCACAGAGGATCAGATGTCCCTCGTGGATACAGAATCAGACATGCAAAAAGATCCTTTCCCATGTGTGTTACAAGAGTGGACATGAGGTGTGAGCTGGATGAAGACTTGTGGCCAAATGCAGACAGGGTTGACTAGCACTGTAGCTACATCTGTAGCTATCCTATACAAGTGTGTATGGTCAATATGTACTGTGTGTGTGTGAGAATATGTGTGTGTGTGTGTGTGTGTGTGTGTATATATGTGTGTATATATATATAAATGTGTATATATATATATATATATATGTATATATATGTATATATGTTACATCCATCCCAGCACAGTGATTTTAACTGCTTTTCAGTGCAAATGAACACAGCTCATTCATAACATTATCGTTTAGCTTGTAGTCTGACATGTCGAGAAGAGGATGTCAAAAGATACTCCTTCTGTAAAAACAAAACCAAAAAGTGTGTTCAGTTGTACAGTAACGTCTTCCTCCGCTCTCCCTCCGTTTTGTTTTGGGTTTTTTTTGGGGGGGAATGTTTTTCTCCTCTTCCTGTTCGCCTGGTGACTTTAGAAACGAGTTACCGCCGTCATAGCCAGGCTTTGTCCATGCTGGAGTAGCAGTGGTCTGCGTCAGCGTGTGTCAGTCCGTCAGAGTCCACGCAGTCGAACACGATGCTTTCCACATCAACCTCCACGTCCTCTGCAAGGTAACCGAGCGAAGATCCAAGCCATCAGCAGAAGGAAATGTGAGAACACTGTTGTCACATTGAAGTTTAACTTTAACCAGCTAGGGCTGGGCGATATGACTGCAGTCAATATCATGATATTAACAAGAATATATTTTCTCACAATATGTAGGATTCAATCCAAATGTAGGATTCTGCTATTACGCATTACGACAGACTATTCATAAGTGTAAAATAAAAGTCATATTACTTTATCATTCATTCATCAGTCATTATACTTTGATGTTATCTCCCTTTAAATCCTTCGTCTGGAGGACAAATATCGTCACAATAAGACACATTTTAATTTTAAATGAATCATGATACTAAATATCAACAAACTTTAGTAAAATGTAGACATCAGAAACTAAAATTAATGAGTAAGCTACACAAATCAATATGATTAACAAACTACAAATCATTAGTAGATGTGAAGAATTTTTACGCGCGAGACCTACCTCTGTCAGAGTCTGACCTCTCGGAGGACATGGTGGACCCCTGACTGTCGTTCCTCATCCTCTCCGTGCCTCTCTGCAGCTGCTCCAGCCGAACCCGCAGCTCCCTCTGCTCCCAGCGCAGGCGGCCCTTCAGCTGCTCGGCGCGCTCGTCCTGCTCCTGCAGCTTCTGGAGGGAGAAAGCACAGAGACAAGACCGGTGAGCTGCAGCCTCCACGGAGACGAGACACGCATTTGGGGGGAAACCTGGTAGCGAATGCAGAATGGGACAGTGACTCTTGTGAAAAGGCGTATCATTTGCCAGGGCATCGTGTCCACCTTGATGTGGAGCTGGGCTCGTCTCAGCAGGTTGAGGGTGGTGTTCCTCATCGAGTCGGACGACAGAGGGACTTGCCTCTTGAGCTGCTCCAGGCAGTGCCTCAGCTGCGCTCGTCTACGGAGCGAAAACAGCAAGAAACAACTGATGCCGTTAAAGTGAAAACATGGTGTTTTAACACGGCCGCCATAAAAAGTGTCTTTTGCCATGACGGGTGACAACTGTGGCGTTTTAGAAAATGGGATATTATTTACTGTGACAGCAATATGAATTACCTGTTTTTTTCCAGCTCGTTGTGAACTGACCTGCGTTATGGAAAAGAGACAGTTTGTTTAGCTCTGGTGACAGTGACTGCTGAGTAGCAGTGACAGTGTGCGAGGTGTTCACGCTCAAACGGTGCCTTTATCAAAACTGAAACGTCACAGCTGCCACACCCTCGTGTCAGTTGCCTGTAATGTAATGTATTCACCTATTGCCACCAGCAGATATCTTCTTGCTCTTCTGTTTGCTTCTCTTGTCAGAGTGATCTGGACTGAGATGCAGCAGTGAAGCATATCCATGTTCTGCCTCTGCAGGGATAAAACAACAACAACAACAACCCATCACTGCTGCATTCAAAAACAATCTGAAAATCAATGGTATGCAGTGTTAAATGTAAAGTTTCCCCATGATTAACATTAGTGAACCACAGTGCTACGCATTAACATATATTGCCATCTCTTCCTAAGCTGTGAAATGAGGAGGTCAAAACAACATCAGCTGGGCGTTTTGGCGCCATCACACGCTGCCTATTCACTAATATAAAACGACCCTAAATAGCCTCGCTAACATAAATACCCAATACGATGTCTAAAGCGTGTAATCGATGAATGAAACTTGTAGCATCGCTTTTGTTCTGCCTCGCTTTCATTCGCCGTAATGATGCCGCTCAGATTCATTTTCAAATGGGACCAGCTTGGCGCCTTTAAGTAACAATGATGAGAAAGATATGTAGGTCACTGAGTCAAATGGGAAAGATCGCCTAAAACAACCTTTTAGCGACAATCTCTACGGTTTCTTTAACAATCGCACTGTATTACGTCTGTGTACTGTGCTTTGCACGCAGAGTTACTGTCGTTTAATTGTGCATGTTTGTTGTTTTAGCAATAACCAACTTACTCCGCTGTAGACTGACAGTTGTCACAAAACACTTACCTCGCTCTCTTCTTTCCAGAAACTCGGCAGCCCGAAGAAGCACCTGGATGTTGCAAACGTTTCCTTCCATTATTATTTTTTGTTAAAATAAAATAGCCGCGGGTAAACACCCTACTGTGGAGCAAGCGTCTGTAGTCCAAAGTAGATGAAGCTGTGTCTGTGCAACGTCCTCAATGCACAAAAACTCCAACACTGACGCTGCCTTCACGTGCTGCACGTCAACTCGGACATTTGAAACTGTTGTCATAAGTACGATCCGGCGGGCAACAGGTTTGTCGGATATATTAACCATCTAAAGTACTGGACTGTTGGTTTATTTTCGTAAATAATGAGTACACATATGGGTGACATTTCCCCCCCAAAACAAACAAACCCAAAAACCTTTATTTTAAGTGTTACAATTACTTCTACAATTTAGACAGTTTGGGTGCATGTGGAAATAGCCCTCCTAAGATGTCTAAGCTATAATAATGATAAAGTAACAAAAAGAAAAAAAAGAAACGAAAACATAATGTCATAAACACTATCAACGTAAACATATGTCGTGTATTATAATGGGTCCACAGATGAATCGTCATGATGCATTGCAGGCAACATTTCAAATATTTCCGGAACCATTTGAAGGCATCAATAGACAACGTAATACGTCATCGTCAAGCCCCCATCCCCGCCCTTTCACAGCACCTTGATTTTTTTAAACATGTATTTTGGTTAACATTGATATTGCTAAAATTACACAGTTTATTCCAATAATATGGTTGTTTGTGAGCTAGTTGTACAAAGTTGCATTGTTACATACCGGTATTAGTTGTTGTTTCACTGCCGATGTCTGAAAAAGTCTTTACCGCAACCTTTTACATTATAGACTATTCAGAGCGCATATGGTATGGCCATGTTACAGCCACACGCGTATTTAGCGAGCATTAAATGAATAAAGAAAGTGGGAGACGATTGCCCTTACTAAATATGGCGGTGCCTGGCTTCACTGTCTGTGTGGGCTTTCAGTTGTATTCTCCGCATGGAAGTGAAGCTGGCTTGCCAGCAGTATCTTTAACCTATGAACTCCAGAGTGTGCCAGTCCCCCGCCATATTGACTGTTGTCTTGACTGGAGGAGATAGAGAACATTTTTAGGTCCGAGAAGAAACGAAAGTGTGCTCTCAAAATAATCAAAACTGGTGCAAACTTGGCCAAAGCGTATTTTAAACACCGTCGAAATGGCAAGGAAGAAAAGCAAGCAGCAAGGGGTCGCCCAGAAGGAGCTTGTGCCAGGACAACAGACCGTACCGAAGAGCCCAGTCTCTCCCGGCGATGCAGCTGGCGGTGGCGGTGGCGGCGGAGATGCTGGGCTGGATAGGTTGGCCACTACCAGGGCGAACCAGGTAGGTTAGCTAGCAGCAAGCCAATCGCTGCTTTAAAAATACGCTAGCTAGCCTCTGCGCTAGCACCTCTCTGCTAATGCAAGCATCCTCCATTGTTTTTTATATTGTATGTAGCTAGGTCTTGCAGAGGTGAAGTTATATGTGTCTGCTGTCTGGCTGAAAGCTATTTTTATCTTGTGTAGTAGTCGTGGATGTAGCGCTATCACGTCGATTGTATGTAATTAAATAAATAATACGCTCAACTTAGCGAGCAGATTCGTCCCCAACAGGCGGATTTGAGGCAGTGTGGCTAGCATTACAGCCCATCTCCTTTGCCGGACAGGTGACATTGTACCACGGACAGGTCGTCCCATTTCCAGCGTTTACAACTCTTCATCCGCCCAGCTAATCTTAGCCAGAAGGCTAGCCGGGCTACCGTCTCCAGCTAGCGTGCTGCAAACGTGCTTACTGTCTGCACTTGAACTCAGCCACAGGAACCACTCAACCAGCAGCGCCTAACCAGCTACCAGCTAATTAGCTAGTTAGCTGAAGGAGATGACGGGTTCATAATTGGGGCAGCTAACTCTTAGACGTGGTTCGATTTGTTTATACGATTCTTGCATACGATTTTCTTCTTCTTCTTTTTTTTTGCTGTACTACACTCTTCTGTCGGAGTGTGACAGGAGCTGATGTCAAAAGTTTCAATCCATGCAGTCATCAGCCAATGATGCCTAGCTAAATCGGAGTTAGTAACATTTGCTATGTAAGTAGAGGGTAACCTCTATAAGTTACAGCTGGACCACTGTCGCCTCAGCAGCCAGCTGACCTTACATCTGATCTCTGAGCCGTACAACCTGCCTGACTGCTGCTATACAGCATGTGTGCGATGCCCGTCTAGACTCATCTCATCACTCTGTATAGACTATTAAATCTGTTGGTAGAATTGTGTTGTGCTTCCATAATTGTGAATAACCTGGTTATCTCTAAAACGCTATAACTACATAATTACATAGATCTATCTATCAATTTATCTATCTAATTATTTGGTACATTAAGGTACAATGAATAGCATCTAACTGTCCTGCAGTGAACCGACCCTTGTGAAGGTTATATTGTCCAATTTCTGTTGAAACTGTATTTGGAGAGGTGTTGACTCAACTTTTTCACTGGAGGACGTTTTGCATTGCTTTTGTATAATACTGGATTCGCTTTAGCTAGGTGTTCCTAATAAACTGGCAACTGAGTGTATGCGCGCACACTCGTATATAATTAGTATAGAACATATAGAATATCTTCTTAGAGACATCTTGCCTAGCAGACCTTTATTTTAATTTAAGTTAATTAACCAACCAAATTATTTGTCATAAGTTACAGTTTTACTAGTAATCACAGGGTAATACTTTAATATCTCTTTCTCTACCTAGCCTATGCACACCTGCTGCCTCCTGTGCCACCGTGAATTTAAGGACTGGGGAGCAAGCTCTGTGAACGGACTGCCGGGGGGCCATGGGACCAAGCTGGCTGACGCCGTGCCTGCACTCTCCCAGGCCTTATTGCGGGAGGCGCCGGGGCGTAAGCTTGCTGATGCCGTGCCCTCGCTGTCTCAGTCCCTGCTGGGAGAGGTGCCTCTGTGGATCTGTCAGAGCTGCTGCAAGAGTGTGGAAGAGGAGGAGAGGCGGAGCACCCAGGAGCAGCCGACGCCGGTAAATAAAAGGGGACTGATTTGGGTCATATGTCTGGATTCTTTTCACAACTTCTTTTTAGTTAAACTTCTGTCGACTGAGGTAATCTCATCTTTATTCGTCATGCAGGGCGTTGCATATGCATGTGCTCACTCACCAAATAACAGGTTTAAACATATAGTCTCTATTTTGTATTTGTGTCTCTGTGGCATATGTAAGGCAGCAGCAGGTATAACCTTTTGCTTTCTTGGTTGTTTTTACATGAAATGCAAATTTTGGAGACTTACTGTATCAGCAAACTTGAGCTCAAATGCAGATGAACATGATGTTCTGTTCAAGATGTTTTGTTTATTTGGCTCAAACGAATTATGTTAAAAATGGGAAAAAGCAACTGAGGGAAGGATTGCTCATCAGTCTTCTGCAGTGATTTGTTTATTTGAATGTTTTGGGGGGTTTTGTGTTTGTTTACTTACAATTGATTAAGGCATTTTAAAGAAGTTTTTGCTTGTCACACTCCTTAATGTTTTACAAGCTAATGGCAGGTGCATTGTGCTGCTGGCGCCAAAATGTAAGCCTGTGTAGACTGCCCTGTGATTAACCAGTTGGGATTTGTTGCTCTTTTTTTTTTTTTTTTCTTCCATTTTTTCTTCAGGTACCATTGTCACACTCTTCCTCTTGTAAGTCCCAGAGCTGTGGGAACGGTTACCCGGAGCAAAGTACTGTGGATTGGGACCCGAGTTCCTTCCTGTCAGCCCACAAACTGTCAGGTCTCTGGAACTCTGCCCACACCAACGGAGGGGAACACTGCAACCATAACAGTTCTTCACACTCACAACAAGGTCTGTCATCACAGGGTAAAAGACCGCTCCAGAAAACACTTAATGACAGTAATCGCTGACAACAAACCTAGATTTCAGTCTGTTTTGCGAGTACAAATTATTTGTGAAATGGACACGTATTTGGTTAGAATCGGAGCTCTACGGCTGGCTTGTTAGCTCACTTACTTAGCGATATATGTGCGATACATTTTTGGCCACACTGTTCAGGTGATAACTCACTACGTTTTAGAGCGCTCTGCTTTCTGAGGCCCTTAGAGCTCAGCATGGCAACGGGTGGAATAATGTTTTATGATAAGCATGTTGTCGAGACTACAGTACAGTCAGACGGTGGACATGCGTCGAAAAATAACAGACTTTCCAGTGGAGATGACCGACTTAAATAGACAATATTACGTGGGTCACCATTTATAAAATATGAAGATTTTAAAAATGATATTTAATATTTAACCATGTTTTGCATGAAATGTTTGCAAGCTGTGCTGTAATCAGTCATATATCAGTTCCAATGGAATGCAGAGGCAATTGTCTGCCTAAATTTATTCCATCACACGTATCAATTCTACCCAAACCTTCATAGCTACAGAAACATTTATTGCGCGCCAGGACTTGCAGCGTTCCAATATAATGAAGACCAAAAAATTGACCTTTAGAGTCTTTTAATATGCGTGGGGAAAAGTGTTCATCTCTCACATGCATTGTGATTCTTTCAAACCTCCTTAAATGGAATTGTGAAATTGCGTTTTATGATAAACTTTTTATTTCTACCATATAAGTGCACAGCTCAAAGAAGCAAATACAGTGTTAAAGATAAGGAGAACAAGTTACATTGATCACTGGGGTCCCTCTAGTCTATAAGCAATGCTATGGTCACATGTGAAATGTTAAAAAGAAGGTGGGGGGTGGGGGGGGGGGTGAGCTGAAAAACAGCCATGCAGTATAAATAGCTGATCATTTTTAGTGATAAAAATATCTATGAAATGCAACTAACATGCAAAATCACATCTCCCATTCAAAGTGTCAAAGCTTCCATGCACATCAGAAAGGATGAAACAGTTTGCACCTGTTAGTTCATCGATTACGTTGCATCAAGAATTGTTGTGTAATCAAATCATAGCACATTTAAATTTAATGTAATCATGATGTTTCTAAGCCCTGTTTTTCAATATGTAGAACGTATTAAAGATAAAAAGAATATTGGGTAAAGTCTGCCTTTTTTAAATAATTATTTTTCAATCCGACTGTATTACAAAGTAACTCGAGCACAATACCTGACTATGAAATGTTCTAGTCATAAAAGAGATACCTGAAAAGAGGTATCAAGAGGAGAATTGAATGTGAAAGTGAGGCAGGTTTGCCCTGGTCCTGAGATACGTAGTTATTTATAAAAATGAAAGCACAGCATGTCACACAGCTATGACGATTGTATTTGTCTGTTCTCTTCTTGTTTCTAGGCTCTCATCAAACCACTTAGTAGAGGCTACCTGGTTCATAAATATGGTTGAATTTCAAGTTTAGCAAATACTCAAACGGGTCACGTTGGCAAATTCCATTTCAACATGGGTAACTGAAAGTAGTCATGAGGGATGATCGACGTGTGCTCAGTGAATGCAGCATCCTGCATGGGGAAACCCACATTCCAATTCATTCAGAAAGTTTGCTGGTGAACACATTTAAAACATTTTTTATTACAAGTAATATCAAACAAATATTTGGATAGGACCTGAGCTCCATAATGTACATGATTACATATCATAGCAGATGTTTAAGTGGGCATTCATTTACAGTGACTTAGACTGTAAATGTCACTTTTTTTTAACAAGAGAAATTACTAATTAATTTGCTGTAGTACTACTTTCTCCCTATTTTGGTTACTAAACGTGAGTTTTATTCTTGGGGGCAAAAGATTTATCACAATACTGCTTTCTATCTTATAGCATTGTCACCATTGGGCACATAAACATGTTAAAACATGCCTCCAAAGAGCAGGGAATTGTTTGTACTATATATTACTTACATTATATATTTCTAATGTAATTATTTGTTAAATTATCAAAATCTCAGCACCTGGAAATTGTTGCATCAATGGCATGTTTCAAAGCCCTCCAACACCCTGAGACACGTGGAAGATAAAATTCTTTCCAGTTGTTTCTCTCAATCTTTACACCTTTTTGTAAAACATTTAACACAATATACCGAGAAATGAAACGATAATTACTTCGCGTAGTTCTCCTCAACCAAACCTTAGTGTTGGCAGAGTTTGCTGAAAGCATGGATCTAATCAAAAGGAGTATTTCCTTTTTTATTGCAACTAACCCTTTCAAATTCATCAAACCTTGTTTCCATCTCCAGGTGTAACGGCAGGACCAGCGTTTCATGAGAAAAGAGGACTTCATGAAGCACCTGGGAAATCTGCTAAATCGTCGGGCGCCAAAGTCTGTCCCTACAGTCACCCGTCATCCCAGAATTCCAGTGGATCTTCTGCTGGGAACCCCCTGTCTACCTCAGCAGACCTTTGTAAGACCACTCCCAAGCACTTCAAGACCATGTGCCGCCGGCCAACGCCACCAGGTAATATTTCCTTTGACTCTTAGGGTTCAGTAGCATTCAGTTAAATCAGAACCCAGAAAAGAATCCACTTATCAAATTAAGTGTTTCAAGTCTCTTATTGAATCTACAGTGTTTTGGTTTAGGGCTATATAAGGAGAAAAAAGTAGAATTAAATATGTATCTGACAAATTTCAGTAACAAGTCTAGTCTACTCACTTATGTACTTATTTCTTACTAAATCAGATTAGCAAGGTAGTGCTTGTATTTGACTTTGAACTTAACTTCAGAGTAAACTTAGTTAATCTATTTCAGATCCCCCGAAATAAACTGTGTACCAGAACACAAACTGAAGAACACGTTTTCTTTTTTCATGTTTTCTATTTCCATGGTGTCCAGGTGAAGCCTTCCACCCCAGTGACCACCATCAGCACACAGACTTGTCGGTACCCCCCAACAGTCCCACCGGTCTATCTTCCCAGCATTCCTCCCTCCTGCCCCCAAAGCTGAACTCTGGGCAGCACGGCCATGTAACCTCCTCGTCTGGCACCGGTGTGGCAGCCCACGCTCCCCTCTCCTCGCTGGTACCAAACCTCCACGGCCCTGCAGCCAAACTCAATTCTCCCGGTCCAGACAGCCCAACATCTGTCCACAAGCCCAGCCCGTGCAAAAACTCACACATTCCCGCCGTGAACACGCAACACAGCAAACTGGGGACGTCTGTCATGGGCTGTAACCACCCTTGTAATGGACACAGTGCGGGAACAGTGGCCACTTCAAATGTGGGCCATCTAACAGCTGGGGCCTGCAGGTTAGTAATACTATCTCAACACTGCTTTTCTTCAGTATGCGAAATTGAGAAACCACTTCGGTAGCTGTGTTGATTTCAATATACGAACGCCTACTGAGGGTTAATGTCTGTTCTTTCTTTTTATTTTTTTGAAGGGACCAGGCATGTAAGGGGCACAAAATGACTAATGGGACGTTGTGCCACCCATCGTCTGAGCTGGAGGAGGGGGAGGATGAAGACAGCAGCTCTGAGAGGAGCTCCTGTGCCTCCTCATCCACCAACCAGAAGGACGGGAAGTACTGCGACTGCTGCTACTGCGAGTTCTTTGGACACAATGCGGTACTTTGCAATTTTTTGTTGCTATCCTCTTTTCTTTTTCAGTAGTAATTAAGAGTTTTGCTCTTACATACCTGTTGAACGTTTTTTAAAAGCCGTCATTATGAGGCGATATTGTAACGTCACATTGTCTGGTCACAGCCTCCAGCTGCACCAACAAGCCGCAACTACGCCGAGATCCGGGAGAAGCTGCGCTCGCGTCTGACGCGGCGTAAAGAGGAGCTGCCGCAGCGTCAAGATTCGGAGCTGATCGCGTCTGGTGCCATTGACAACCGGGACGTAGACGAGCTGCTAGACTTCATAAACAGTTCTGAGCCCAAACCTGTCAACAGTGCCAAAGCTGCCAAAAGGGCACGGCACAAACAAAAGAAGAAGGTGGGGAATTTTCATTTGAATGTTTTTCATCTGATGTATAGGGCTGGGTATTGTTTTAAAGATTTTGATACTGCTGTAATACCCATACAATACATGGTAAAGTAATGGTAAATGGTGTCTGAACACAAGCGCCTTTATGGGAACTTTGCTCAAGGAGACTCTCAGTTATTATCCCTATGATATCGGACAGAGCAGCATTAGGACATGTTCAGTTTTCATTAGCATTAACTTACTACAGCTCTGACAGGGCATAAGGAGAGTGAACAGTGAGGCTGATCACAATCAGATAAAATTGCGAACAGTAATGCTGGATTATGTGAATGCATAATTTCCTGTGAGTCCGTCACGCGTTGGTAGGCAATTTGAGTCCTTTGTGAGAATGCCAGACTCAAGCCTGTACCGTTTCTGTTTCAGGAAAAAGCTCAGCAGGGCAACGTGGGTGCTGCAGGCAGTGACCCCCACTCCGATCCATCCGAGTCTGTGGACGAGGCCCTGCCTGATGGTTCAGAAGCCAGTCGGTTGCTTGATTGGCCTCAGCTGGAGCTCGAGCGGGTCAACAGTTTCCTCACCAGTCGGCTCGAAGAGATTAAGAACACCATCAAAGACTCAATCCGGGCTTCGTTTAGCATGTACGACCTCAATCTGGATGTTAATGACTTCCCAAAGAAGGCAGCCACGTTGGAGGGCAACCATTTACTGTCCCATTTCAATGGTTCCTCTGACCTGCAGCAGATAGACCTTGACCTGGCCCCTCTTTCACTGGGAACCTTTAAAAGCCATCTGGACCTGGTTAATGGGTGGGGGGACACAACCAATGTCTCATCCCCTTGTTCCACCACCACAGCATCAGGGGTCACTGCTGGGTCCAAGGACATCCAGCGGTTGCACACTACCCCCAGTCTCTCAAAGCTCATAAGGGTTCGGTCCCCAGAAAGATGCACTTCCACTGGATCTGACAGTTTGCCACAGGTGCCAGCCCAAGCTACAGCTAAATCGAAGGAGGACCTCCCAGATCCCAAGAACACAACAGTTGGGAACGGTGGTCCAAAGTCAAAGAAGAATAAAAAGCAGCAGCAAAGACAGGAGCAGTCTGTGTCGGAGCATAATTCCAACAAACCAACCAAAGCCACCCCCGGAAATGAAACGCAGAAAACCAATGAATCTAAAGAGACGGCTTCTAGCAGCTCAAAAGCTGGAAACAAACAGACCCAGCACCCTGCAGACAACCAGAGAAATGGGCCTAAGAAAGCTGAAGAGGGAAGATTGTCCAAACATGCAGCAAATGGTGGCCTCTCGAATGCACAAAGGGGGAGAGGTGACACGGAGACACGAGGCGCTCGGTCTGAGCAGGATTCAGAAAGCAAAGCTCACCCCACCATTCCAGTGAATGGACAGCAACAGCAGCAATCCAAGGGGAAAAATAAGAAGAACAAGAACAAGGGGGAAAAACCCAGCAGTGCTATCGGTATAATAAACTGTCTTTTAACAGCGTATTCAAAATCTTTATTGTTTCTTAATTTGCAATATTTTTTGTTAATGTTTAATGTCTTTTGTTCCCTAGATGATGTATTTCTCCCTAAAGATGTGGACCCAACAGAAATGGATGAGATTGATCGGGAAGTGGAATACTTCAAAAGGTATGCTCAGCATAGCTGTGTATCAGGAAACCTTTTAAAGAAAACTTTAAGCTAAACTGTTCTATTGATTTTAAAATGAACCGCATCACTAAAACCAGGAATTCTTTCTTCTTCCTCCTCTCGTTTGTCCGTCTTCGTTCCCTCTAGGTTTTGCCTTGATTCTGCAAAACAAACTCGCCAGAAGGTAGCAGTGAATTGGTCCAACTTCAGCCTCAAAAAGGTTCCTACGAATGCAGCTCAATAACTTGGATGAGTGCCAGGAACAGAACTTTACACCACAAACTCTTTCAGTAGAGCCCTATTTGGCCTGAGGCCTTCTCTCATTCCCTGTTTTCTTCTCTTCCTTACTAAGCCAAGGGACCCTGGGTCAAAATCATACTCTCCATTCAGAAGACTGAAACATAACTTGTGACTGACAAGCCGGGGATCACTCTCATGGCCAACTTTACCCTTTGCTATTATTGCAATGTTCACTAAATGAGAGGTGCAAAAATGGAGAAAACGCCTGTTGAATCCACTGCATCCATGTGCTTATTACGTATGTAGTATGTAAACAATTACCTTACATGAAATAAATGTTTTTATCACAAATCTGAGACATTTTAACGTTGTTAAACTTCTGAATTCCAATCAGTTCAATTTGGTGCTCATCATCCAGTACGTTCTGCATTGCTAGTTTCTTGCCCAGTGCACCAGTCTCAGTAGACACTGCAGACCATTTGTCTTATACTGTACAAGTGTCGAAAAGGACCACTTGTCCCCTCCTCTTCTGCAGGGAGCAATGTTGGGAACAATTGCATTGATTTGTTTTCCTCGCAAGCAGACTGCAGTGCATTTGGTGGTTAATAGTTTTTTGTTGGAATATTTTATGTCAATATTTAATCATGACCATCAAATGATTGATCAGTAATCTGATAGAAAACTGAAATGACAGACACCTGTTGACCTACCTGCTACACTGCTATGCTTTTTGTATGAAATTATGGTTAAAAAAAACATGAATGTTTGACAGTTTTTAGTACGCTCATAGAATCATATGGAAAATATGAATTTACTGTGTGTAACACTTGGCTCACAGGTTGCATCTTAAAAATATATAAATCTGAATAAGTACCCATGCAAAGACGTCCCCATACTTGATGTGCAGAACAGAAAAATATGAATAATGTCCCCAGATCTTGTATTGGGCAAAGTTAAATGCGTCTGCTGCTTCTATCAATGCTCCCTTGGTGATGATCTTGAACTATTATCTCTTTCATAGTGATATTCAATATACACGCCAGTCCTTCTCCATAGTGTTCTCACTCAAACTGTTCATTTTAACCCTTTTATCCCAGCAGTGACAGGTACACCAGTGTGCAGCGTTCATTTTAACATAGGAACCATCACACATTGTTTGACACAGTTAATTTCAATGCTTGTACATATTGAGTGATTATTTTGGGGCCCTTTTGAGCCTTTGTCATGCGTTTCTGGAGCTTGTGTGTGAGATATATTTTCAACCATACTACTCTTTTACCTGTACTGTGACCTTGGTGGCACCCTGTACCTCAGCTAGCCTTTCTGAAGTCCAAGTCATGATGATCTTTTGATGAGAAATATCACTGAACAGTTGATACCTTTGGCACAAGGGCCTTGTTATTTACACCAGTAGTACTGTTTTAGCTGATGGCTTTCATTGAGATGGATCATTTCTTTCCTGAATCTGTGCTGACATTTTGTTTTCATATAACATCTCTGATGCTTTCCAGGTTATATACAATTAGAGAAGATTATCTTAATGTTTCGAATGTAGATTTATACTATATCAATAATAGCCAAGTGTATGTTGGCTTGTTTCGGGTTTTTTTAATTCACTTTTGATACTGTGAAAAATCTTTCGTTCAGAAAGATTAAAAACAATACAGTTTTGACAAAATTAAAGTGTGGTGTTTGCTTTCTCGGTTGATCTTTTTGGTTTGGTTTCCGTTTGGTTTGGTAATCTGGAAATGCTCTTGGTGCGGCACTCCTCCAACATCACACTGAAGTCGCCTTTGAGATGTTTGGACTCGGCGTCTCGATAAGGTTTGACCCTTGCAGCGTTCCGTACAGTATCAAAGCCCTGTGTTGGGTAAACATGCGTATTCGGTATATTTATTGAATCGTGTTCCGAGTATTTGGTCATTACCTCTGAGGCTTAAGTGCGTAGAGAACGTCACTGTATTCATCATAAATAAAATGGAGACCGAAAATCGACCCCTAAAGGTAAGTTAAGTGTATGCTATCGTTCTTATTATGAAGAGGTTAACGTTTCACAAACGTTAGCTAACGCTAGCTAAAGTTAGCTAGCTAGTCTAATGTCCTTCATCTGATATAGATACGTAATGTTATTCATTACGCAGTTAACAACATTGAAACAGGCCAACGATTAACGTTAAACTGGCGTGTTTGAATGATATGAGACTTTCAGTTAGATGTTATATTAATGTGTAAACTGTGTTTGGTAAAGCTCCGCGATCAACTAACTAGCCGTAATGCAGTGCCACAACATTCACGCAATAGTTAAATATAAGATTACTTCAGTGAGTTTTATGGTCATAAATAACATTCTTAAGTTGAAGGCAGAGCATCTGCAAACGGCACGATTGCCTTTCAATTGTGCGCTCAAACAATATCAACGCTATTTTGGTTTCATTTAATCGTTTTTATTTTTCTGTATATATTGCTCTTGTTGGCACCCACGCACCAAAACAAATTCCTCGTATGTGAATACTTACTTGGCAATAAACCGGATTCTGATT
>JAVQJL010023950.1:0-27581 GCA_036024295.1 Nannoperca obscura | reverse complement strand
CAACGTTCCCACCATGAGCAAGCACTAGGCGACAACGGCAAGGAAAAACTCCCTTTTAACAGGTAGAAACCTCGAGCAGAACCAGGCTCTAGGTGGGCGGTCATCTGCCTCGACCGAGGTCAACAGAACTTGAATTGAAATTCTAGTGCAGATCCCTAAATGTTCAAAGATACCAAATCTTGAATATTACATGTTGATGTAATGGTGCAGCCATAAAACACTTGGGCCTGAAAGATGTTGGCCTTCACCAGGCACAGGTGGTCTGTCATATCATTGTGACCATAATTATGAGCAGCAAAATCAGAGAAAACATCAGCCTCCTAGTTGTACATCCAAGTCAGATATTGGGAATTTCTTCCACTTTGTTAAGAGTACAGCTAAATAAAATCAAAAATGAACACTGATATCATCTTTCAGATTATTTAAAAGGAACTCTATGCTGTTACTTTTTATAACTGGTTGCACTTGTCAACAAACTGTTCCAATATATAGCAAAAGTATGTAATTTAGGCTATTTAAAGGTTTCTAGAAAGCAAGCAGTTGGACTAACACCAGCTTTTTCTATCTATTTTGGCCAGCACTGTGTGAATGCAGTGTAATGATTATGACTATCGAGTTGCATTATGGGCATTATGGAGCTTGACCAAAACTACTCAAGATATCTCGACTTCTGCTCCATGGATTTTCAACATTTAAAAAACATCTGTCTCTTGTGAGTCCCCAAACTTGAATGAAGTGCAATTTGCTGGAATACTACTTTAAAAAGGCCTGTGTTCTTAGTCTACAAGTATAAATTGCCTCAGTGTTGACTCACAGGAAGCATCAGCCTCTTCTCCAAAAATTCCACTGATACTCACAGAGTCTCTCACATTTGACACATTACAAACTAGTAAAAACGCTATTATCATGTATTCCAATGTGATAAACTCTCAACTTCAGAGTTGGGTGCTCATTTATGTAAAGTGTAAAGACTCTGCTGCAGTCTGTTTCCATTGTGTAATCTCAGAAATCAAACTGAGGGAAAGGTCGTGACACTGAATGACCCGAACTCATGATGAGGCCCATTGTTTCCTCACCCACTGTTTGTGTAGCTGAGCAGGCTGCTCTTCTTAGTCTGGCCCAGTTTGCTGATGGATTTCCAAACTCTGCATCAGCCAAAGCCATTAAGTGGTCTGCTGGAGCGAAATGGCTTTACCGTTGACGAGGTGTTGCAATTGGCTCAGCAATTCCTGCCTGCTATTGTCTCAGACCTCTGTGACTAAGGTAATTTCTTGCCAGACAAGCGCAAGCAAGTATATGCTGACACGCCGAACAAATAACAAGCAAGAAATACGGTGAATCCCATTCCTAACAATGTCTTTTGTTCCCCTTGATTATCAGCACAGACTTCAGATGGAAGAGGTGACCCAAACCAAATTAATTCCCCTCAGAAGAGCTTTTTCTCTTCAGCTGTGTGTCTTATTCTGTAACAGCTTCTTTTATTATGAATCTGCTAGAGGCCTCATCCATCATGTTTTTGAAATCTCTAAGCTCATGATGTTTTTTCGGTTGTTGTTGATTTTTGATTACTGTATTCCACTCCCACTTTGAGATGATAGCAGTAAATAAGATTTGATGATTCAGTGGCAGCATGCCACTGACTTAATATCAAAGAGGCGTGGAAAATGTAATGCTCCTCTGATCCCTCTTCAATACTTGCTCTACCTGCTTCTACATTATTCATGGTTATATTTAAGTTGTAGAAGATAAAGCCTGTCTTTACATTCATGTTGACAGGCTGGAATGGCCCAGAGAATTCAAGGCCCTTTGTGGTTTAAGTGCCTGACATGGTTGGCCAAACACAGAACTGGATTTCCCAGTACAAAACGCACTGAATTCAGTTATTTCCCATAAGACCTTGTACACACACAAGGGACCTGCAGCAACAGTGATGAGGCGAAAGAAGAACCAGGACAGAGAAAAGACAACTTTTTTTTTTCTTTGAAATGCAGTATGTTCAGCAATAAACCTTCAGGATGAGAATTAGTGACATTCAGAGGGCATCTTTTGTAGAAATGATTTACTGTATGTTCAAAAACAAAACATTTAGAGGCCATGGCAACAGTCAAAGGATGATAGCAATGTTCTTGTCAACCCTGTCTCCTGAAAATGTAACACTGCGACGTAAAAAGGAGACGTTTACAGTGAATGTAGCTGCAATCTGTTCATGGCTCAAGCAGTGCAAAATGCTGAATTCATGCTGAACGTATCTCACTCATGTCTTAGGGGGAATTAAGACATTAGTAGGGGTTGTATGAAAGCACGGAAGGTGAGAACTGAGGAGGAGTGAGTTGTTTGGTCACGTAGTGTCTCTGTTCTGTCTTGTCTATTGTAGTGAGTGGGGTCTGGGGGCCTTATCTGGCAGTGGAGCGCCGGGCTCTGAGCTGCTGTCTCTATTGGCATGGTGATAGAGGGAAGGTCTGCCTTCCCAGATAAACCCTCCCTCTGTTCTCCCTGCAGCCCGTCGGGCTTCCTGTTTGCTGCAGGCATCGTAAAAAATGCTCCCACAACCATTAGACATCAACACGTCTGCTGGTGACAAGTTGGCCTCCATGACTGGAGCAGAGAAAGTACGATGAGGGGGGAGAAACGGAAGGCAGCAGCTAAACAGGTAGGCAGATGGTGGGGGAACGGGGGGGGGGGGGGGGGGAATTGAAATTTATGGGGGCACAGTTAAAAAATTATGCACTTTAACAAGTTTAGTTTAGTATTGTGTATTGAAAAAAACATTAGTTTTGACAATTGGCTTCCATAAGTCAATTTGTTGGTCAGTCCCAAAACGTTCTTAAAATGTTTCTGCACATTTTGTCATTATAGTATTCCAAATAATATTATTATAATAATTATTATTATTATTAATATTATTAGAATTATAGAATATTGTCAGAATATTTAAAACTTATGTTTTTAATAAAGTGTATGGGGGTGTGTGTATGTCTGTTTATTTACCTCCATGCTTACCTTCAGATCCTTCTGCTCCCTCCTGACCTGCAATAACCACTGCCCCACTCGCCTGCTCACCTGTTCCCACTTCCCTCATTATCCCTGCAGTATATAGCCCAGCCCATTTAAACCTTTTCCCTGCCCCCTGCTTGGCTAACTTCACCTTTCTTTGTCTGCCTTCATGGTTTCCTGAGTCCTGCCTCTTTTGACTCCTGCAGAGTAAAGACCTGCATTTACTGAGCTATTATCATCAGTCCACTTGTTGGATGTACTCAAGCGAGACATTGAACCAAAAATCCAAATGTGGGGAAAAATGTAAGTCGCTTTGAAATAAAAATATGCCAAATGAATGTGAGACAATGTGAGAATCATGCAAAGAAATGCATGGACCACAAACAACATTGGTTTGTGCAATGACATCTCACCAACTAACTGAATAGGTTATATTACCTGTAAATTGTCAACTTAATGTATATCTCTGTTTTGTAATAAAGTTGTATGTGACAAACACATTGACACAATTGTGAGCTTTTTGGATTAAATATCATGATCAGCAGGGTAATCATTTAAAAGGTTGAGATGAACCACAATCTTTGAGATAAAGGAGCTGACTTGTTGCAAAAAATTACTGTAACCAAGCAAAGTTTGCTAATTTAAATGACTTAACTTTGACATGAAGTTTCTCCTCTCACTGTCACATTTGATGCCTTTATGGTTATTATTCCCATGTTACAAAATACTTTTTTAGAGGGAAGTAATAGTTTTAGAAGTCATCCATTTATCAAAAGAGCAGCATCATTACAGTTTGCCATGAAACTGTGCCATCTGTGGAGAATCTGAGGTCACTGTGAATGTGGGGAAAACATCCACTTTAGTGCCACAGTGCTGTGCCAGGCAGGCGAGGAGGACACTGAACTGGCAGATCAGACAACCTGGCCCTGCCAGACTGTCAGCCTTTTTATACCCAGGACAGTAATTTGCACCAAGACTGCTCAATACCAATGACAAGGAGATCCAGAAGGGGGAGAAGTTACCATGGTGAAGAAAAAAAAAGTGATCTAATATAGATTCAGATGACATTCTGCTGTATTTTCCCTGTGAGGGTTTCCCAGAGGAGTAAACCAGTGACAGTGTTTCCTCCTCTGCCTGCTGTCACCTTCCAACCAGAGCCATAGGAGAGACGTTAATGATGTTGAAACATGATTTTCAATAGATATATTGTTGAAACAAATGCACAGAAATCTTTATGCACATGTTTTGCCAAAAGAAAAGATACAGTGGTATATTTGTGATTAGAAATGTGTCTCATAGGCCACATTACATACTGTGCCATGTAACAGTGACATCCTGGTATCAATAATAACACCATCGGTTGAATGTCACCTCTCTCTCCCGCTGAATCTTTTCTGTCAGTCCTCAGTTTTCACTTTCTTATTAATAGGTCAAAAGTACATTCACTCCAGTACAATAATACAATTTGACTATACTGTATTTGAGTATTTCCATTAATACAACATCAATATAAAATCTCATGATCAGTTTATAGAATATGTTGCGTTTACTTTTGCATTATGTCAGCTAATCAAGACAAAATGTCTTGGGGACATTGTGAGATACTTTTCCAATTCAAGAAGTTCACCCAAACTAAATGTAAATGAGGGTTTTCAGATCAGACACCCCTCGTTTGCATGTTATTGTTACATCACAGTGGTTTGGTTAGCATCACATTGTGCATGAAGACCTAGCTGCATAGGTTTGGTGTTTCAGTCAAATTGATATCCCAGCTAAACCACAGACACACTTACTTAATGTGTCATAAGGAGAGGGTGAAAAGGGGAGTATTTGCTGGAACTTCTATTAGTCAGCCTTTTTAATTAATAGACATCCTGTCCTTTGGCTCTCCTTTGAAAAGAGGAAAGGCTGGAGGTAGAGAGGAGGCAGAGGAAGCTAAAGACATTGTAATTAGTTATTGAGTGAGGTAGGTGCCTGCTGCAGTAGACAAAGTCAGCCAGTGTAACATGAGAGATTCACTGGGTGGGTGACATTAGTCTGTTTGCTTTCTGACACCTCTCAAGACACCCATGGCAGTTTTAGATAGTGTCAAGGTGTCTGGCTTTGCCTGTCAATCAACAACATTCCCAAGTCCAAATGGGGAAATAGAGCTTAACCATAAGATCAATGAAACCTTATACCTTTGTGATAATAAATCAATACTTTTCTGATGCTATAAAGAGACCTTTCTATTTCACAGACCTCACAAACAAGACGCACTAATTCCACAATGTCGATAATTCATGACATCTGCAAAGTAACAAGTTTCTAACAAGGCTGCAAAGAGTTAAGTCTAATAGACATGATTCCAGTAAAAGAGCAGCATGTGTTCATCTAGATTAATCCAAATACCAGCAATATTGCACAAAGTGAAGTAGCAATGTGGCTACGGGAGCATTTTGGCAGCTATGTTTGTTTTTGCAGCGGGGGGAAGGGAGCTCAGTGTTTTTGAGCAATGAGAACAGGTGGGAGGCTTGTATCCGTGTGTGTGCACAGGTGCAATATAAAAATATGCATTCAGGTTGTGTGTGTTTGTGCATGTAAACGCATTTGTCTGCGGGTCCCAGAGGTGCAAAGGAGAGAAATATGCAGTGTTGTAAGAGTGGATGTGACTAATGTCTGATACTTGGACACTTGTAAAGTTTTCCTTTGGCTCAGGGTTGGACAGTGATCAGAGGAAAGGGCAGCAGAGGATCTCAGACCAGTGAAAAATACAATTTTGGGATATAAGCAGAAGGCCCTGAAACGGCTACTATTTATAGACAGTATCATTCTGGACCACACTAGCTGGATTTACATTATTCTATTTCAAGACTATCCTACCAAAAAGAATGACAGCATCAGTTTCAGCATGTGACCCAAAACAACACGTTTACGTTAAAAAAACAAAGCCCTCTGTGTTCACTATGAAGCCAGGCAGCATTGTTTTTGACAAACAAAACATTGTGCTATGACAAGGGACACCACTGTTTCCAACCGACAGTCAACATTGTTTTCATATTTAAAACAGCATGAAGATGATCATTCCCTAACCTTACTGTAACCACGACAATGAAGCTTATTGAACCATACTGTTGTTTCTAACACATACCCTGATCTTTCCCTGAACCTTAACTGATTCCTAATGGCTGATAATTGACCTATTAAGCATTATTACATTATTTGCTAACCATTAACAGGGTTACAACTTATAAACCCCTAAAAGTGGTACCTTTTGAGATATAACATTCCCCTGAACTTTATAAATCAAAATACGGGGCTTCCGGATGTGAATCAGACAATGTACCCAGTAACATCCCAGTGACTACTGTCAAAGTATCCAAATAGTTGCTCCATTACTCATAGTTTGTGTTTTAGCTATAAATCACACAATTATCACTCGGCCTCTCTGCTATTTGAAGAAAGACTGGTTCAAATTAACACATTAAAGCTAAGCAGTTTGATATATTATAGTGGATTCTTTATTAACTTGCAGTAACAATACTCTAGTTTTGTTGGAACAAGCTAAAATAAAATCAACCTCTGTCTGTTTATTTCTGGAAAAAGGAGATTTGGTGAGAAGGATATGGGGACAAGGACAAAATCCGGATGAAGTGAAGGTAGCAGCGACTCCTGCTTTTTGTGTGCTGATTCTGAAAACTTTTTTTCTTGAAAGAAACACTTGAATTTCTTGAAAACCTTGGGACTTGACGCTTTCATTTCAGCCCATGACAGAGGCTAGTGCTAATCTCGGTCAACAAACCCTTGCCCGCTATGAAAGACATGTTGGAGGCAAGAGAGTGTCCTTTTCAAATGTCAGGTCAATAAGAGGAACTCTAATTGAAACAGACCAAAAGATCTGGCTGAAGGAGAAGTATCACGTTATTAACTGATCAGTTGATAGACTTGTTGGCTTTTAAATTGAGAGGGAAAGGAGCAGACCTGATGCTAGATAATCCATTGTTCCCCCTGGACACAAGACTGCCTGCTTGGCTATATCCGTAGCTGAACCCGATAGCAGGTGGAAATAAGAGCGAAACAATGCTCACAGAGACTGCTCAAAGTATTCGACACTAATAACTTGACAGGTTTAATAGAAGAAAAAAAATTGACAGAGACTCATGCAGGGTCCTGAGGAATAAATGCAAAACTTGGCACTAAATGATATATACTCTTTTACAGACAGCAGTGTGTCTCTCTCTTCCCAATGTCAAATGAGATGACACTGCTGTGTGTGAGCATGCACTTGGGTGTATATGTGTGTGTGTGTGTGTGTGTGTGTATGTGGTCAAAGCACTGTTTGAGAGACTGCATCGACTTGTGATGATACTTGAGAAAAAGAGGCAGGAAGAGAGGGAGATTCAAGGTAAGCTTGGCACAGATGACTGACAGACTCCAGTTCATTTGACACAAGACCTTGAAATTCTCCCCCAGCAAAAGAAAAACAGAATAAACTGCTGCAAAACAACACTAGGGCAGGGATCCATGTGCTTAATTTGGTGGAACTTTAATTTCCCTCCTTGTAAAGCAATACGTTTCGGGACATCACAGTGTTGTCAATATAATATTGAAATGTATCCAGGGTAAAATTAGAGTGTGGAATTAATCAGTAACAAGCCAATATGCGGGTCCCTGATTCTATTTTCTGTACATAAGGCAACATAAATCATTGTGAACCTCATTAAATGCCCAGCAAGCTCAAGGTAATTTCCCTGGGAGGCCGCTTGGCACAAAGCCTCCAAATCCACATGACTGTCTCTGGCCTCAGCAGGGCCTGGCAATGCAAAGAGGAGTGAGAGAATTGGAAAAAGGCAGATACAGACAGAATCATATAGAGATAGAGAGAGGGAGAGATGGATGACTGGGTCATGAATGATGAGCGCTCCTCTATCTCTCTTTAGCCACTGATAGCGACGGAGGGAGCAGTGGACCTGCAGTGATCACACTCTGCTCCAGACTCATATAATAAGCACTTCCAGCTTGCACTCAAACTGTCAGCACATTTCAAAACACTAAGTATGCTTTATTACTGTGTTTTTAGCATACCTTGATATCTGTTCAGTTTTCTGTCTATGTGGATGTTATGCAACATTCATGCAACATTGACAAAATGAGAAGAACAGGAAAACCTCCTGTCATTCAGACTTGAGAATGTTCAAGCATTCGAGATGATTGCACTCATTTCTAGCTTTGTAGTAAACACCAGTAATACATTAGTTCTGTCAGAGACTAATGTCAAATAAATGACTATTTAACCATATGTTTTTTCCGTTAGATTTGGCAGAATAAAGGCTCTGCTCTTTGAGAGAGCTCTCGAAGCTGTCGGGAAGACTAATAATCTCCTCTTCTTAAAAAACATGGATGAACATTAAATCGTAGATACATCAACAACACCAAAACCTTAGCACATAAGGAGGAACGTGGCAGCAAGCAAGTTGGCATGAGCATAATCAGCAGAGTAACAGAGAGAAGTGTCAGTTTATAATAATCCTTCTCTACACTTCTCTACAATATGATTGGTAATTTCTAATCAGCTGTGAATGAGCCAGTGATTGTGAAGCATACATTTTGCCATGTACATTGAAACTCGTAGTTCTTTTTACCAAGTGAAGGATATCGACACTCTCCTCACAAGAAGAACGACAATTGTTTCACCCTGAACCCCCGTTACCTGAACCCTGAAATCTGTACCTGCCTGCCTGATATCCAGACTGCCTCTGCCTAACCCCTTTGGATATGTTTACCTGTTTGGACTGCCTTCCTGGTTTTGACCTTGCCTGCCTTATAATTCAATGAGCTTATATGTCATCAAATCCCTGGACTGTTCCTGTCTGCTCTATCAACAACACCTCTTCCTCTGGAGGACATTGTCAAATGACGTATTTGATTGTTTAATTTGTAGGACTTGTTGACATCGTGGCTCTCCTGATGTCCATACCTTAGAGTTACATTGGAGGCTGCCTTGGAAGGTTTCTACCCACTAGGTTGCAAAAAATTATGGTCTGTAGGTCCACAGAATGATGAGCGAGAGGGGGCTATATTGTTGGGCAAATTGTGACTCAAGACATGACAATTGGGAATCAGTTGCCGTGTGGGAAAGATATAAACATTGTTCTTAACCAAAAACAATAAGAGCTACAAAGACGCGCTTATTGAAACATTATCGACTGATAGCGTGCATTAAGTATTTCACCAGATACAGACTGAACTGCTGCTGACTTGTGTGACATGAAAAAAGCTTTTGAACAAATCCATAATCCTGTTTTTCATCATTGTGTAAATCTTGATTTGTGCTCTACTGTTTTTAATCTAAAATGTTTTTTCTGCCTAAATCCTATTTCCCCGCTCTGCAGCTGTAATGTGAAGTTTGTGCCTTGAACTGCTGAATGTGCTTGAATGACATTCATTCAGTTATAAACAGGTTTTCCAGTTGTCTGTCTTCAAATCAACCATTTTATGAATTTGTTCTGCAGTTTACGTGTTGTAGTTAAGATATCACCTGAGGGTACAGAAGCAGTTGTAAAAACCACAACAATGACTCTCAGCAATTTGATCCTTTCTGATCATCAGAAAAAGCTGGTTCCAAAAGTAATTCAAAAACAAAATGGTTGTTTAGAGTTTGACAAAGATCACACCACGATATTAAAAAACTGCCTTTGAAAATGATTGGACTTTCCATGTGCCAAGACCCCCACTCTGTTTCTTTAACTGCTGCCTCTGTGATTCATCATTAAGCTCTAGCCGGCCCACTCTCACTGGAGACACAGGTCAGTGTTACCCACAGAGACACATACATTATTACTAGAAAATGCAAGTAATGAACTCTTGTCATCCATTTTTAATCCACATGTGCTTTATTTTTCAAACCTTTTCTTGTCCATCAGGGCAGTACATCCTCTTGAGTATAACTACTGAAACCTTGCACATCTCATGTATGACAATTAATATTGATCAAGACGGCTGTAATAGAGGAGGTTTCACATTCTATTATTGCCGATAATTCATCATTGAATTTCAAGGCCATTTCAATTTCATCGAGTCCTCATCAAAAAAGCTGTGCTCAGTTGATATATCATTCCTTAACTGATGCACCACAAGGTTATTACAAGGAGTATGTGTATGTGACACATGTGAGAGAGGTAATATGTTGTGGAGTGTTAGTAATAGGCTGCAGAACGCGCTCTGGAGATCTGATTGAGGACTTGTGTTCCCAAATGACATTCAAAAAGACAGTACATCCAATTCCTCTTTTCTTTCTTTTCCTTTTGTTTTGTTAATACATGAATGGATGATCAGCTGCTCAAAGATTCACTAAGCCACTCAAGGTGAAGTCATCCTTGCCAGTCACCCTCTAAAAACTGCCATTTTTAATTACTTGGTTTAAAATTAGTAAATGTTCTTGTTAAAGGAAAACATTTTGGGAAATGCACTTATTCGCTTTCTTGCTGAGAATTAGATGATCAAGACCCACTCTCCTGAAATATTAGATTGTTTTTACCCTTAAGATTTGTACAAATTTAACAAATGAGATATAACATTTTAATTAGTGAAGTGACATGAAGTGCTGGAAGGCAGATTTTGTTACTTTGAAAAATGACAATCTTGAAAATAAGTTGGCTTCCACTGGAAACATGGCAATACTGTATACTTTATATCACACAGTGAGCACATTTTCAATTAATCTACCTAAAATATAAACAGACTATACTGTATAAGTTTTGTTTAGTTTTTATAGTGATTTTGTTTTTACAAATCACTTAGACGTCAGATATCCAAAACTAGAAAGACATTTTAAGCACATTCATCAACTCTAAATTGGTTTGTTGTGACTGACAAGCCATTTATAGCTTGCACGGATGCTCATACTAAGTCTATGAATACACACCTTAAACAAACTTAAGTATAAATGGTTAATGTGGACATATGTGACACCGGTGGAATGACAAAATGACACGCTTTTGTTTGACAGTATGAAATCACAGAAGGGTTAAAACCTATAGAGAACTGTTAAATATATGAATGGACACAGATTTGGTTCAGCTTGTTATTAAACTGTATCCATTTCTTTATTTATCTTTGTTACGTGCCAGGCCGAAGCCAGGGCTTTGTTTTTGTTATCTCCCTCCCCTTCTCTGTATTCACTCCAGGTGCGCCCACTCCACCTGTGCAGTCCGGCTAGGCTGCTCATTGGATGGTTCGGAGTTCTGCTGGCCTATCGCACATGAGAGGTCGCCATAAAATATAGGCTACCTGGTGTAACCCCAGTTCTATGAGTACGTGCAAGGCCCTCTAACGGGCTTCGCTATTGGTTTATCCCTTCGAGGCTCCGCTTCTGCACCTAAGTCAAAGTTCAATGTACTCACCCTCCAATCAGGGGGTAGTATCCTCCCCCCTATATAACCCCAGTCTGTGCATCGTTCGTTTCCCCTGAGAACTCCGCAACCACCCCAGGACTAGCTGGGCTGGCAGTAAGAGGGAATGTAGAAATGTAGGTTACCTGGTGTAACCTCAGTTCTATGTCGTACGGGCTTCGCTATTGGTTAAACACAAGACCGTAGGGATGAGATGTACTCCCAGCTGGGCCCCGCCTCACCAATGGTCAACTCTCCAACATACAGTGACACACATATACCTAACAGGACCAGTCGAGTCCACTGGCCTGCAATGACCCACAAGGCCCCTGGTCAGAGTTCCAGCCTGAACGCTTGGTCTTCATATACGTTTTGTGAGGCTTAACTGCCATTTAATTATCATTCAGTATTTATATTATTTCGTTATCTGGTGGATGGTTTTAGTGGACTAGGTAAGTGGTGGTACACTGTACAACTCATTCACGTAGTGTTTTTCACACTAGGTTAGTCATTGTTGTCATCCTTGTAAGGTTTTGAACGTTGTTTAAGGTAGGAGACTTGGTTTTTCTGTTGTTGATTTGTTTCAAAGATAGGGGGTCCTAGTCAGGCCGTTTTGTTTTGTTCATTTCATTTTCTTTGGCGAAACGTTTAAGTCTCTTCTTACTCCCACCAATGAGGCCTTGTTTTTGTACAACCCTATCACAATAAATCTCACTGTTTACTTTTTACACAGCCGCTCTCAGTTTCATAATTGCCTGGCTGTCTTGTGTTGTCATCCTAATTTCCCTAGACGTAACAATCTTAAAAGGACATTGCTTAGACAATGATGTGAAATTGTAAGGATATACAGTATAATTTGATATAAATTCACCTCACAGTTATTTTAAAACATCAATACATAGATTCTATATGTGTCAGTATTAACATTGTTGCCAAGGACTCCATTTCGTATTAAAAAGCAATCAAAACTCAAAACAGTCAAGTTCAATCTTCGGTCATAATTTCGAACTGAAACTTCAAAGTATAAAGTGAAAGGTCATGTGACTCCTGTCAACCACAACATGCCTATTAAACATGCTGTTGTTTGTTGAGTGTACAGATATCCACCCCAGGCAACCACAATAAAACTTTCAATAGACTTGAACAGAAATTAAATTTGATTTGAATGATTGATCATACTCAAGGTTGTACATATTGCTTGCTCTGTGTACATTTAAGTGAATGAATATATTACTGATTTTCAATAGGTTCCACATCAGGACAAAGGCGATTAGTACATACATCAGCACCGATCAGAACAGGGGCTGAATTATTAGCTTATTGATGTGGGTTCAAGGTAATGAGCACAGGTCATTGTGAAAGACTGAGTACCCAACATCTGCAGCTAATAACGCCGTGCGAGGACAGGAAGGCAATATGAAAGGGAATTAAGAAAAAAGACCCAATCTGTAAGGTGATGAAATGCAAATTGCAACAGGAATATGGTTAGCATAGAATCCATTAACATTGGGAAGATCGAAAAATAAATATATAAAAAGGATTTTATGGAAGGGATGAAAGGTAATGCAGAGTTTAAGGACACTGTTCGACATGGCTGGCATCATTTGCTGTGTGGTTCACAGGCACAGGGGAAATTAGTGAAGATAGTGCTGCCAGAGTTTCAGCTGAATCTCAGTGAAAATACATTCCAGTTACACCGGCCTAAGAGGCAATCGCATCGACTCATGTACTTGATGATATCCTGCCACCTTGGCAGCAGGAGCATTTGAAATGTTGTCATTGGAGGAAACATATTCCTAGATGTGCTGTGGTGAAACACACAGCAGGCCTTAAATTTAAATACAGCAATAATCTGCAACATTTTTATCTACACTGTACACAATTGTCTGCTTTGTTTTTCTCTGCTGTAGTTTTTAAAAGATTAAAAAAATCAGCTTGGTGTTGTCGTAAGGGTCTTTTTCGGACAAAAATATGCAATGAGTATTATAAGTATTACTAGAAGAATAAAGAAAGTTTTGCAGTGGAAAGCTTTTAAGGAGGAAAATATAGACTTAACAGGGAATTATCAGTGTGAGCTTATTGTAACAATATGATCTATTATCATTGTATACTGCTTCTGGTGCCTAAATTAATAATTCCAAGCAAAAAAACTAAAGGTTTTGTTTTATTTGAATAGCTAGGTCTTATGTAATGCAAGTGAAAATCTATTTGATTGTTGTGCTATACCATGGCAATTTTGTGATATCGCTGTCAATCATAACACCTAGTCCTAGTATGCAGTATATCTTGCTACGGATTTATGACAATTCAATTTATTGGAAATGAGGGTTCAATTTATTGAAAATGAGGGTTCAATTTATTGAAAATTGTTTGATTTGAAAGAAGCAGGCTGCTTTCTGGCAGCAAATGAAAATACTAAAACATTGCTGGAAAACCCTGTAAAGTGAAAGTACAAAGTACTGTTGCTGTTCGTGCTTGCTTTTTAGCAGGTCTCCTCGTGGTGGTGAGTGAGGGGTGGAAGTTATTTTTCACCCAGCAGCAGCAGCCTGGTCATTTAACAAGTGTGTTTTCACCATACGTCTGCAGCTACCACAGCCAGTAAATTCAGTGTTTTCATGTCCGCTGGGCTTTTGTGCAGAGCAGCTCACTCATGGCTCACGTGTGCCTCCTCTATTTTTGCAGACCCGCTCCGGCTCATCATGTGGAATTCACTTCAAAATGTAGTATATGAATGTCTTTATCTATACACTTTTGAAATACTTTGAAGGAAACATAATTGCTGAATAGATTATGTACACCAGCAATGTTTCTTTTTGCTTTCAGCACTTTGGTTAGGAAAAGATTATAGTTTAGTTACGCTTAAAAAAAAAATGTTTTGGTTGAGGAAGTAACTCCACTTTCACCATATTTGTATGTTAACAAAATGTTTAAGACACAAGATTGCAAAGACAATCAGACAAAAGACCTGACAGGCAGCACATAGACAGGTGTAAGAACAGAGGGATCTGCTGCTTTGAAAAGCCAACATCCTCGCAGCACACATCATGATCCCGCTGCAGATCTTGTCAGCAAACACGTACAGTACAGCTGTGTCCTCACTGAGCAGCATAGCCTTGACCATGAATTAGAGATTATGCTGTGATCCCAGGACATTGAAACAAAGAAGTGACGCCCAGTGATGACACTGAGGCGACTGTGAATTATGCGCTCTTAACTCAACAACAGAAAAACTACATGCCCCCAAAGTAACTATGTGCCACTCTCTCAACCAGTCACTAATTAGAGCCGAAGGGGGCAATGTAACACTCAGTTCCACAGCCCAGTGAAATATGCACGGCTATTTATTACAGTAAGAGAGAGGGAGAACAACAGCATATTACAAATCACTGCAGGGGAGAATACTTTCAGTGGATTGTTGCTCATTTTCATTTTCCTTTTAGTTATTATATCATATTGGCAACATCTCTGAGAAGGGTGGTGAGGGATTTGTTTGGATAATCCTACAAATATGCAAATCCAGGCTGCTTCCTCATTATTCTGAGCATGATAACCACTGGCACATATTTGACTTCTTATGTGGAAGCCCTGTTAGGTAGGTAGTACCCATAAGCATGGCCTGTTGTATTATTAAGTATTACACTGTTAGGCAAAAGCCAAGAGAAGCCCTGCTTTTAACAGTTCAGCTCTCTACATGAGGCCCCTCTCCAGATATCAGTGTGTACCCCTGCCAATTCATGCTGCACCAAACAGGAGGTTAAACTGAGGACTTGAAACCACGAGCAGTGAGGAGAATTGATGTGGGTGTAAAAGGTATTGATAATCCAGCCCAGAAGCACCTCCCAATGTTCCCGTTTGGAGCATGTGAAAGCAGTGCCGGTCTTTACTCTGCCAGCCCCAAACGGCAGTGCATTGATCAGAAGGTCAGACCAGATTGGATTCGACTATCTTATTCACTGTGTCACTCCATGTTCTCACTCCAACAACTGTCAATTATGCTTCTGGTAAATTAAGTCACAAGCATTCATGGCACTTCATTGCTAAGCTAAGGTTTAGGATAGAGATCAAGGAGGATGTAGGAAATGGATAGGCCTGGAAAAATACTTAGAAGGAGCAGCATTATTCTTGTATTGCAGGCTGGTTAGTTTCTTGTCATACCTGAATTAGTAGGGCATACGTTCTATACACAATACAAGATGCAGTTTCTTTATTTCTGTGTGTTCTACATGGACCATGATTAGGATGCTAACTTTTTGCCTGGGACATGCAACTTGAGTATGTTGCCATCAAGTACATATTTTATCATTTTAATGTAAGCCAGCTGGAAACATTAAATAGTCAGCCAGAGACCAGTTTTCCCACCAACTTATGTAGCTTACGTTAGCTTGATTAGCTTGCTAGCAACGGTTGATCAAATCTGCCAGCGACTGTTACAAAACAACAAAAATGACATTTGCTGGCTAGAAATACGAGACCTGTTTTTGTTTACTTCCATCTGAAATCAAGCATACAATGTTTCAAAAATGACAGAATTTTTATCATTGTAAGCTACATGTAAGAATCAAAAACTTCTCAGGTGTAGCAACAGCAACCTAGACAGGGCAGGCCCACACATACACAGAAGATGACTACACCATTCACACAGAGGAGAAACAAACCAACACAGAGGGAGACAGAGCCATGATGACATAGTAACCTAGAAAGTATCTCATTCATCTTCTATTCTCATTTCAGTGTTTCTCTCTCATGTTTCTCCTCCTCTGCAAGTAGGCTGTTGGCATGCTGTGCCACGGACCTGAGGGACATTGAGCTGTGTCTAATGTGCTCTTGGCTTCTCAGCTTGCATCAGGTGCCACAGTGTTTTCACAGACAGAGGGGAACATTTCGAGTGTCTTGTCGGTCATGACAGCCTCACGTGTTCCTCCCCTTTCACAGCAGATGAGAGGCAGATGATGTGATGTGTCAATCTCTCAGCTATAGTTTCCCTTCTGTCGAGGAGGGAGCGAAACAGGTCGAATCTTTCTGCACATTAATCCAGATGGCTTGCTGCAATTTTAAAATCCTCATGGTCATTCTCTGACACAAGCCCCTCTCTGAGTCTTTGCATATCTGAGTCATGCTGACTGAAATGAGGATTGGAGCAATATGGAATTCAGATGCCTCACTCACTGAATGATTAGGCCTAAATTTGTCTCTTGATACAAGGAGGATCATTTTTCTGTCCTGATTGTCTTTGAAAGCTTAGACAGTGTCAGACATGAACAAATGAGGAGTATAAACCAACACGAGCTAATATGAGGTGTGCATAATTTAAAAATGATATTTTGAAGTCATTACTAATAGATGCCAGTTGGTGTAGACTACTAAAGACTGATTATATTTCACTTATACCTGTTCTGAAAGGTAATGTGAAAGCAGACTTTATCAGTCCGGAACAAACTGTAACATAGCATTTGACTATTTTTGCTGGAGGTCATGGCTGAAGATATATGGGTCTGACCTCCTTATTGCTCCTTTTCTTTTTTTACCTGATAAATAAACCTTGGAGTTGTGCATTGAAGAAACAGTCTGCATTGAATCTGAAAGAACACATCTGATGCATGATACCAGGCGGAGCCCAAGTGCAGGACACAGTCATTGGAGAAAAGAGTGAAACACACTGGTTTATTGTTGACTCAAGAAAAAAGCATAAAGGGGAGCCGGTGAGTGAGGGAGTAGTCCAGAGGGGTAGGATGACAGGCTTCAGGGAATGAAGATGGCTTGCAGTCAGAAAGACGTGCAGGTGAGCTGTGAAGGCAGGTGGGTTGAATAGACCTGAAGCACAGGAGAACGCAGAAAATAACTTCTTAGTACTGGAGGCCTGAGAGCTTGCTACCAAACAAACTGAAGCGCTGATCTTGCAATGAGTGGGTGGAAAACCATGGTTGAATTACTGCAGGCTGATGGGCTGATGGATGGCAGGTGTTTTGACTGATTGCAGGTGAAGAGCAGATGGCGGCCACGCCCTCCCGGCTGACATACACACAAACACAAAGACAGCACCGGAAAAATGAGGGAGGGGGAAAACACCAAAAACAAGAGGGAACATAATGAGCACAGTCATGCCATGACAACGTTACCTAAACCAATATGTTAGACATCAATTACTCAACCTCCGTAGTGCAGAACGCCTGATCAAGAAAATGCTTTTTTATAAAGAATTTTGGTCTGAAATATAGTTTATTGCTTTAAATGTTTTTTATTCATTTACTGATGTTGTCTCTGTCACTCTAATAGGCTATTTCGTCAAAAAGGACTTATCAATCGTTGTCAACTTGCATCATCACTGACGTGCAGTCAGATCAAAATAATGCGACACATTTCATGCCATAGGCACTACTTTTTTCAGTCCACTGTGGGAATTATTCAGGGCACTACATACAGTAGTGCACATATATTAGGTTCAGAATTCAGACAATTTAATACAATTTAAATAAAGTGTAAGTGGGTAATGCAGCAAAGTAAATGGGGAGCATAGATCCGGCCAACTGAGATGGGATTATCCATTATTAATCTTATTAAATGCACTTCGGGTTCTCCTGTTATATGTCAAGAGGCCTGCTGTAAAAAAGTTCTATAAGATAGACAAAATCCTGAACTCTAAGAAAGTAAGGAACAATTAAAAACTGATTTTCAAGTTCTTTAATTACCAATGGAAAAATGTGGACTTAAAGCCCCTACACACATACTCCACCCATACAGGTGTTTTCACTTATGTTGCCTGATTAGACCTCCTTATGGAGCATGCAGTATGTACAAACTAGGCTTGATTGGCATATCCCTTATTCTGCTGCTGATTTTGATACAACCTGTTAGAGCGGGATGTCTCACCATGTAATTATTCTTATTGGTCCATAGAGTTTTGTGAATCATGTAGCTCCTCCCAGCTTTAATCTGACTAGAGGTCTAATCAGCAAGAGTA
Organism: Nannoperca obscura; assembly: GCA_036024295.1. Taxonomy (NCBI): domain Eukaryota; kingdom Metazoa; phylum Chordata; class Actinopteri; order Centrarchiformes; family Percichthyidae; genus Nannoperca; species Nannoperca obscura. Next base: position 9,260 of record JAVQJL010023950.1, on the reverse strand, counting down.
ATTGAAAAAACCTGTGTGAGTGTGTGGGCCTTTAAGTGTGGAGTGGGTGGTTATGTGCCAATTAGCATGTTATTAAGAAATGAATGATTCATGAAGCTGTCAGAACGCAGATATGTAGTAAATAATCATTAACATATCAGTTTCCATTATTATTTACTACATATTGTAGTTCTTGTTTCAGTAATTTCGTGTTCGTCATTAAATAATTATTAGCAGTTAGTTCCCTATTTGTTTCGTGGTAACTATTATGGATCTTGTAAAGTAATTGAAAGATGTTATAATGAGGGTGAGGGGTAAAAACATATTTTGGGCTGGTGATTTAGCATAATTTAGTAATTAAAAACCAGTCAAGAAAACCAGGTGTTGAACCACTGGGGGTGGATGGGCACCATATGCACCACCCACCTAGAGGGAATTGATACATCCCAAGAGACTGCTAGGTCTTATCAGACCTCATGTGATTATACATAAAAAATGAAACAATACCAGTATCAGACAGTGTCAGCTCTAAAACAATCACAGTATCAAAAGTGACACTGTAATCATGTTAAAGATTTTGGCAGATCCCTTCCCAGGTGGCATCTAACTCCCATTAGCTTGAGCTGAAAGGATGTCCTTCAGCGTATTTAAGAGTGGAAAAATTGACCAAGGTTAGAACCAGCAATGATCTCCCTGTCACTTTCGCTAGTTTATATCAAACGGCTCATGTTTCATCACCACCACTACTGATGGCTCAATTCCAGCAGCAAAAATACAATCAGCGCCAACATTGACCAACTGTCTGTGTGAAAAATATGGTGTTTATGAGAGCGAAGCCAGAAAGTTCCAGGGTTATGGTGAGGAGTAACTGAGTTAAATAGCTCACGGCATTTAGGTCAACCACTGATGTTTGGTAAAGGAAAAAAATTGAAGCACAATGTCTCAACTCATGAACATCCCTGTTCAGTGAATTCCAAAATGTATGGGTGCGCATAACATTGCAATACGCCTTTTTGCTGTGCAGGATTAGCATAGCGCTGTTACCCACATGTCACCCTCAATCAGAGGGACTGTTCAGTCAGAACTGAGTTTTCAGGCTTACTGGTGTATGAAATTCATTTACTTCACACCTCTTTACAGACTTCATCTTAAATCAGGGGCCATTCAGTTCTGATGCGAGGACCTATGGCTTGTGGCTGCCTGCAGCTAATTCAGCAGAGAACGTTGCACTCCAGAAGGAAATATTGGCAGAAGTAGATGTAAGGTTAGTTGAATCAGATGCGTCTACAGTGTTATCTTGGGAATAGCAATGCATAATGCTGCGTGTGTGTATGTGTGTGTTTGTGTGTTGTGCTGATGCCAGCAGCAGGGAGCAGAGGATCAGGACTAACTATGGCTTTAGCCTTGTCAGGGACATGGTCATGCCAGAATGTTTTTGCATAGTAAAGCATTTAATGATATATTTATTTATTTGCTTGCTTTGTTTAAATCGCAATACAGAGTTTCTTGTAATTGCACTGTCCTATGCAAAACAAAAACAAAAAAAACATCAGTAGCTTCAGCAAATGCCTAATAACGACCCCTACAGTCAATGGACGTCAAGGGTCGGGGTGGATAGTTGGGTCAACAAAACATTTGAATTTGACATGGCAGTTTGCTGTATGTTTCCCGTTTTCCTGAGATAAGTCAGTCAGTGTTGGGTTTTTTTAAACAACGATTACCATTATTATTCATCTCTAACCATGTAGTTACCCTTTTAACCACGATGAAGCAGCAAGCAGATTTTTGGGGGATTTTTCACAGTTACAAAAGCAGTCGGAAAATAGCGCAGAGAGGGGTACGACTTGCAACAAACATCGGCAGCTGGAATCAAACATGCTATGAAGCATGCGCCGTAACCATTCCATTACCAAGGCACTCCCAAAGTAGTTATTTTAACCCAAACCAAAGCACTTTTGTGTTAGACCTAACCAAACCTTAACCATACCGGTATTAAATCAGAAAATACATTTGTTTATCTTAAAGTGATTTCAAATGGTTTTGAATGGTACTGACAAATGATCTGGTTCTACTGATAGTGCCACCAGATCAGAAAAAACTTATTTATGTTTACTTATTTTCATTATGTTAACAGACAACAATTTTTTGAGTAAATACAATGCTACAGTTATCTGCCACATGTGGGGATAGGGAGGTGGTCAGGGTGGAAAAAAGAGTGAACAAAGCACAGGACTTTGACACCAGAGACAGGCATTCACATCCAGACTCCCGTCTGTGGTTAAAGTTAGGCAACAACAGCACTTTGGTTAAAATTAGGGGGAAATGTGTGGTTTCAGTTAATGTTAATCTCTAATGTGTCTTATGATTTAAGTCACTTTTGAGTGTTTCCTGTATTAAACCATACCTCAGTCTTCCCCTCATCTTCGTCCCTACACAAAAAAGTTTAATAATGCAATAGTCACAACAAGAGGATTTTCTCGGATCAGATATTTTGGCCGAAAAACAATTAAATATGTTCAGTATCAACATTTTTGAGACTTGCCAGATACGTTAATTTACAGAATTTGCTCATTATTGTAACTGAAATCTGGTTGGCATTACATTTACTTCAAAACATATTTTCTATTGCAAATAAGTTGGGGGAAAAAAAAATTCTTGAAGAGTTGGTAAGGTAAAACGGTGAAGTACCCAAGCAACAAAACTGAACAATGGCAGGTCTGTCTACTTGCATACTGTTTTTTAAATTAGTACACAAGACATCAATGTATGTTAGCATTTTGTTCTCACAGGAAATTATACAAGATTTGAGTTGACACACATCAATCAAACTGAATAGAAACATATGCATAGGAAAAGCATTTGGCTTTCTCTTTAGTGTTATTTCAGTGGAATTGATAAAGAAAATAATTTAAAAACAATACTTTCTTTGTCGCAAATCTTGTTCTGTCATCCTAACACACAAGCATTTACCTGGATTCACCAGTCCTTTGTCTGGGCCAGCTCTACCTTCCAGGCAATTAGTCAGCCATCGCTCCATCACCCAATCAAAAGGCCTACATCATAACCTGTGGGATACCAATTAGAATGAGGTACTCGTATCTCCTAAGCCAGGTTTCACCCTCCTATACTGTGGTACATTAATAGGGCTGAGTGGCTGTCACAGACCAGTATATTACACTTTCAAGCTGAAATAGGTTGGAGGTTAGGAAATCAAAAAGGATTTTGAAGTTACAGGAATGGAAACCTGTGCTATAAACATATTTCAGCAATGAAAGTGCCTGTGCTCTGATCCACTGACATCATGTCATGACTCGGTCTGTGTTAGTGATGTTTCACTGAGGATAAAGATACTACTGTTCCTCTGACAGACAAGCACAGCCTATAAAAAGTGTATTGATTGAATAGAATGGAACCTCCTCACATCTACATCTTTTCTCATCTTGCCGGTGGCCTTCAGGGTGAACACACTGTCTTTGGTAATTGGAAATGCTGCCGAACCCTCACTGTGAAGGACAAAAACAATTTTAGCCAGGATGGGTAATAAATGGGACTAATGTCTCTGCCGTTCAGATGCTGTCTGCAGGGCTGAGTTTTGTGTATACAGCCTAAGGCAGTGGAAACGTTGATCTTCTGAGGTCAGCTTTGACAAATCTCAGAATCCAGCCGTGTATAAACATGGAGGGAAAATGAAACAGCAGGCAGCAAATATAGAAATAGGCTCTATGAAAATAACCAATATCAATAATATTGACTAAGACATGGCCCCGCACAAAACATACACCTTCAAAAATAACAAACTGTACCATTGCAGTTTGTTTTTTGTCCAAAGAAGTGTTGACTAGCTCTCCAAACAAAACATCACATTATGAATGTCACTGCCAAGGAAGATAGATTATATACATTATGTTAGATTTTATCAGCAGCAACCCTAGAGACACAGTAAACTAAATAAAGGTTATAAACGTGCAGTAAATGTATCCCAGTCTTTACAGGAGGTGGACTTAACATACACACCAGTGCAATAGTGATGTATAGATATACCTCTTTTGAGAAAATAGGCTGGTGATATTTTATATTTTTCTAACTGTCAATAAAAAAGAAAAGATGAAAACCAACAATAAATTGATTTGACCAACAAGTGTTGTCTGTGTAACCAAAGCCTGATAAAGCTTATTCCTTTGTACCATGAACTTCAAATTGTTCCAAAAACTACTAAAGGCACATCAGTGACTCGCACACTGACGTGCTCCTTCGTTACCATGAACACACAAACTGAAGCTTATTTTGAGTTTATCCTGCTGCTATAAATACTCAATATGTAGACTATATATATATGTAGACAAACAGACAATTTACTTCAGTTTGAGTAATGTTTTTTCAAATCTAAAATGCCCAGCTGTTTTAGGAAATTACTCAGACTTTAAAAATTAAACTACATATTCATAACCTGTTTTTAAAGATTTATATCTTCAGTAAGAATAAATGGTCTTGAGGCTGAGTGGCGCACACACAGAGTAGGGAAGTATTAGGATGCCAAACAAATGCACTTTCTTTTGGTTTTTTCATAGATTGCCAGCCTTATCCTTTAAGCTTTTAATGTTGGACAGTGGGTGTCAAAGTAAAGTTGACTCAACTCTGTGCTAATTTTTGAGGATATTTTTTGTGGTAGTGTGTTATATTGTGAGGTCTACGTGATTATACGGTGTACCTATTGTCTTGCTCATTATATAAATATTTACCCCATAAACCTCAATAACCTACACTTTACAGGTAACAATGTCAAACAGAAAGCCAATACACAGGAAAAGCACTGCTGAACAACAACAACAACAACAACAACAACAACAACCGACTAACCCACTATCTATCAATCTCTGTCCTATGTACTTATTATTCTCAGGTTTGCAGTTGCAGTTCGAGCAAATCAGTTGCTGCCTCCTTCCCCCCCAGCCTCCTACCTGGCTGGCACGTCCAAAGGTTGTCAGGCGGCATCCTAACCAGGTGTCTGAACTTTCTCAGATTCACTTTGTGTTATGTTCAGTGAATGTACTGCTCTAAAATGCCACTAATGGTGCTTTGAAAAGCCAATTATTATTACCTAAACATACAATACAGCAATTAAAAGCCAAACTGTGTGTTTAACAAGGAATAGTCTGACATTTTGAGAACTAGCTTATTTGCGTTCTTACTGAGAGTTAGATGAGAAGTTCGATACCGCTCTCATGTATCTACACTAAACACAAAGCTAAAGCCAGCAGCCGGTTATCTTAGTTAAGCTAAGCTAACTAAGACTGCTAAATCAATATGCAATGTTTTAACAATTTAGATTTTGTATAAATTAAACAAACAATATATAAAACTTTTTATTGAGCTTAAGAATTGCTGGTAGGTGCATTTTGTTACCTTTGGACAGAACCAGGCTAGCCGTTTACCACGGTTTCCAGTCATTATGCTAAGCTAAGCTAATCGGCCGCTGGCTGTAGCTCCATATTTATCATGCAGACATTAGAGTATTATCAATCTTCTCATCTATGTCTTGGCAAGAAGGTTAATAAGCATATTTTCCAAAATGTTCAACTAATCCTTTAAACTAATTGCCACAGATGTTAATGGGACGCGAAGTCATTGTTTGCAGAGTTTATACTTCGGTGTATGATTTAATATATCCAGACATACTGTATCTACTATATTTTAGGAATAAGATGTACAATCTAATGCATCAATTCTAATGCACTCAGTTCTACAGTACTGCACAAACAACTGTGCTGTGCATGCTTAAAAGCCTCTCCATCGCAAATAAGTAACTGGCATTGATTTTTCAAAGGAGCTGCTCTATGGACAACATTGAACTTTGCTGATTTTCTCTCGCAGCCTGAATCTACTGCGTTAGCTGAGCCTCGACAACAGAGTAATGCAAAGCACAGGATCTACATTTGTGCAAACAGTACATGTTCAAGTACTGCATCAGATCATCTTCAGTCTCTGCACTCTAACATCCTAAAAGAAATATTGCTTGGTAAGAACAAATAATAAAATTATCATGTTGCTGAATTCACTTGTTCCCCATTTTATTGGTATGTAGTACCAGTGTCTGATCATAGGGCTTAATAAATAAGAGAGGGGGTTATCTTTAATCCAGAGGCAATGATTGTAAGATTAGATTGTTTATTCAGTTTTACAGTGTTGGGTTATATTTTGGTTTTGCACAGACAGGGATTTTTGTAATTGCTTTGAAAGGAATTTGGGTGGTGGGTGGGGGTTGGGGGGTGAGTTATCAGCTGTACTGGAGTTGTCTTTTTTTCATCAGTTAAATTAAAAGCTGAGAAACTGTTATTTCTGCCAGTAGGACCTATTTCAATATGTGACTAGCTATTCAGAGGAGGGATAAAACTCACATTTAGATATTACTCAACTTACTTAACTGTAAAATAATTTACCCAGGTGGATTAAATCTTTTTATCCAAGTGGAGGAATCTTTTACATCTTAGGACAGACAAAAAACACACTGTGAAACAAATAAGCAGACCATTTTATCATTGTTATTCATGCATATTATTTAACAGTTTGAAACAACATTTTAAGACCTTCACCCTTAACATCCACTGAAACAAACATATGGATCTCCAGTTCCTAATACCCACAAACTGTGGGTCACTTTTGTTTGTCGTCAATAAAAAAGGCAGATCTGGTGACAATGACACGTATACAGGTCTCATGGTGCAATGCAAGGTCATAAAACCACATATGCAAGGATCAGTCAGACAGATTAATGAAGCACAGCCTGCTGACATGACAGATTTGGATTCAACTACTACATCAATGTCCTGTGGTCATCAACCTTATACAAGTCCAATCATTTATAGTATAGACAAATGTTTCAGCAATGAAATGACCAATGTGAGCCTGCAACTATTCAAGGTCTGTCAGCAAGATTACATTTCTATTTGAGAGTTGTAGATAGTTTCACAAAAGCCTTCAGTACATCCCATCTTTTATCAACTACAAAATGTTTATTTTGTTTCTATGAATTCCTGCTATGAAATTGCTGTTCTTATATAAGGTTTTCCCTTGAAATGTCATGCTACAAGATGTTTTGCAAATCATGTTTTGCGAAAAATATAAATGCTGCCTCTCACATAACTGGGAGGAAAGTTTTTTTTCCCCCGATAGCTTAGTGCAACAGTCTTGTATTGGATAATGAGGTGTTGAAGGTGCATGATGGGTGTTCAGAGTTTATACCTCAGACAGGGGTTTGCATCCTGAGTCCAACCTATAGGTTTAGGCAACTAAGACACTTTGGTTAAGGTTAGGTTGTGGTTAAATGTTGTTAAAGAAAGCACCTACTATCTTGTGCTTCAACTCAATGTTGACTTTTTCGATTATACACCAAGACAACAATCTTTCCATTACCTAATAGGTGCCCAGTAGACTTTTCTACTAAACAAACAAAATGTTATGGTTGAGAATGTCAGGATGCATTGTGCGTATCCTTGAGGTCTAACAATGCATTTTCGTCCTGATAAAAGTTTTGCAAAGCTATTTTTTTCACATAATTTTGAAACATACATTGTTTCCATCCATGTTAACTTAATAGCAGTCTTCTTCTTTCCTACATTTGCTGGCACATTCTTGCACTGCTTGGCATGTAGATAAGTGGAATAGCATTAAACCATCTGCAGTATATTGTGTATCACTCAAATTTTTATGCACATGAACAAACAAAACTCATAAAACATTGCTTCATAGCACTACAAGTGGTCAAACACTACACAGGGAACCTTTAAACAAGTGCATTGAGTTCCAAAATATAACCATAAAAAACATCATGCTTCAGTGGCTGCAGTCAGATATTGTATTGCAAGAGCAGATATTGTAGGAAAACTAATTAAATGCATTCTCATGTATAAAAGCAATTTTAAACACAGAGCTCAAGATTATGAAAGGTGAAAATGTTTGTGCACTTAAGATACTATTCTATAGCCAGAAATGCCATAAAATGTGTTTACCAATATCTTTTGTTCTAATCTAATATATTAATATCTAATATGGAGTACAATACAGCAAGCTATAATCTGACATTTCTCCTAGTGATTTGTGAGAGGAACTGTTCATTTGCAGCAACATCCTTGGAAGCAAATCTAGTGATTGACTATTCAGTGACAGGTATTTATTTGTCGTTGGAGTTGTTTGTTCCCTGGGGCGGCAGATCAGAACTATCTGAAATTGTTCAAATGAAGTGTGATGGGCGTGGAATTATGGAAATTCTGGCACAGTGAAAACTTTTACACTCCAAGATAAATTAACACCTTTGTTGCATGCTCGTTATCAGGTGCTGCTGCAGAACTGTTTGTCTCATTTTATAGTGGTATTATGGTACTCTACTCCTCTGCATTTCAGAGGGAAATATTGCACTTTACTCCGCTACTTTAGTCACTAGTTACTTTTCAGACAAACATTTTTCTTTCTTTGTATATGTATTTATTATTTTTTGTTACTCTATTTTATTCTGTATTGTTGATAAGCTCTTTCAGCATGCAATATTGTTATCTTATTATTTCTATATTTTATATCTACTACTGTTTTTGTTTTGCACCTTTACTACTGTAGCCCTGTAATTTCCCCATTGAGGGACTAATAAAGGTTTGTCTTATCTTATCTTATCTTGTAACCCCTTACAAGTTGGGGCTACTTGTTCTGTTGTTAGCAGAAATGTTAGCAGTAACATCAAACAATGATGCCCACTCTTTAAATAATAAACTTTTTCTTCTTGCTTCTCCATGAATCATCTCACAACCCCCCAGATGTATCTTGTGACCCTTTTAGGTTTGGAACAACTGGACTAAACTACCTTGTTGTATATACAGTATTCAACATTAGTTGCACCTCCATCAGCTACAGCATTAACAATCTGATGATGTAAAAAAAAAAAAAAAGAATCAATCACAGCTGCTTTTCCTTTGCGGAAAGATTACTTTTACTTTTGATATTAGTTTAGATAAATATTAGATATTAGAAGTAAATTTTGCTGATAATACTTGTGTACCTTGTTGTGGGACGGTCATGGAGGTGTAGGGAGGTGTGGTGTAGACCAATCAGCACAAGATAGGCAGGCGTATGATGAACAAAAATGTAGGCTTCCAAAAACAGAATAAAGAAACAAAGTGAATTAAAGCTGCAAGCAGCGTTGAAGGGCCCTCGCCAACGTGCGCAGGTCGGGGCGTGCTGCGGTCGAGGCGGGCGGCGGTCCGGGCGTGCGGCAGCCGCCGCCGGAAGCGTTCGAG